>APFE031669304.1:0-29717 GCA_000404065.3 Pinus taeda | reverse complement strand
TTGATACAAAAATATTTTTACAAAGAGGTAACAGCCTCGAGAAGTCTAGCCCAGAGATGCGTCATGCTCACATTACATAGCTGAACGTTGACCAAAAAGACCTGCTAAAGACTGACCAGAAGAACTTCTAGGACCATGACCATGACTAGTTCATAGAAACAGAAAATGCCTATATCGAAATTGAAGACTGACCAGAGGTAATTCAAAGACCAAAACAGGTTGACTGGGCCTAGACAAATAAACAGGGAAGCGCTACCCAAACCAAAACTGAAATCTGACCCATTAAACAACTGTAACTGTAACCTAGACCCATAGACACAGTCAGAAGAATGTCGCCCACGCAGGGGAAACCGACAATTTAACTTTAGAAAGAAGGTCTGAGCATGAGAACTGTAGAGCATAAAAAGACTATAAAATAGGAGGGAATTGAGCACCTTCGAGCAACAGAGAATCAAAAACCCTTGAACGCAGACCTGATTAAGCTTCATGAGAGGTGGAAGGTGACTCTTCAATGATGCGACACCCATATTTGTAGGGATCTTCATCCTCAGAGGGATGGCCCTCTTTGCCTGAAGAACCGCCACCAGTAGGGACGCTTGGACCAGCATGAATGTTCATGTCTTGGGTTGCAGTGCCACCAAGATCCTTACTCTGCTTGTTGTCAATTTGAAAAGTGTCATACTTATCTTCCGCCCTCGTCTCCAGAGTCACCCCTAGTGTCACAACAACCAGACCAGAAGTATCCTCTCGAAGCTCAATGGTGACTGAAGCTAAGAAGGAGAAATTACTAAGTGTATAGGGAAACTGAAAACGAGCGGTGTGAGGTTGAGAATTATGAGAGAGCGCTGCTGAATTATGCTGCCCTCGACCCCATCCACGACCACTCCTGGTAACGGGATAGCGATTAGCACAGAAGTCCGAGGAATAAGGCGAGGAGTCCGAAGTGGAGGAGGAGGGCTGGCAGATAACTCGCCCACGGGAACTTCCCCTCCTGCAGCTCATTCTCTGGCGCAATCTAGGCATAATGAAAAGAACAGGAGGTGTTGAATAGGCAACAGTACTATGAAGGCAGGGGGGACTGAACAGGGCTTAGCTTCAGCACGCAGAGGAGCACTGGGAAAGACAGAGGACGGGCTACAACTGAATATGTAGAATGGGCTTTGAGAAACATGAAGTCCCGGCGATAAATCAACACAGCATTCCAGAGCCCAATGATTCCCTGGGCTGGTCCAAGACCGAGGCTCTGCGACAACAAGGGAACAACACGAGCGCAGGGGAGGAGCATGAATGTGTTCTTGGAGGGGCACCATGACAGATGAGTTAGCAGGCTAGTATGGAGGGACGAGCTATATTAACGTAGCATTGAAGATATTCGCAGAGGGATTAATTACTGGCATCACGCAAGGCCGGATGGCAGTGGTAATAAGCCACTCGCCAACCCACCAAGACGCCCACGTATCGAAAGCCATGTTACACACCCGGATCCGGGAGAGATAGATCTTGTTGCACTAGAAGAGTGCAGTCTTGTTTGAGTTGTGCATCATTAGAACTGCTCAGTGGACCAGAGAAGAATTGGAGCTGTTGATCGACACCTTGATTAGCCAATCTGTCTGCTACCTTGTTAGATGTTCACCGAATGTGCTTGAAGGTGATGCTGCGAGGTGCCCTGAGCCATTCTTCAATTTGTTCCAATATGCTTAGAAGTCTCCAGCTCGAAGCGATCTTTGTTGCTGAGGTGCCTGAGTGAATCCGAATAGATGCCTCTATTAAGATTTGAGAATCCCCTTCAACCTCTAGAGGGAAGAAATTTTCTATTTCTGCTATACAAATGCCCTTCCATAAGCCTTCAAGTTCGGCAGTGTTGTTGGTGTCTCTTCCAAGCGAACCATGATATATGTGCAGAGCAGAGCCTATAGCATCTCTGAAAATACCACCGTAACTAGCCAACCCAGGATTGCCCTTAGCAGCGCCGTCGAAGTTCAGTTTGTAAGAGTGGGTGGCAGGAGGAGACCAGAATTGGGGAGAATCAATATGGATGGAGGAGTTGGGCTTGACTTGAGATAAAAATGTGAGGTCTAGGTTCCAGTTTTTCAAAATGAGGCATTCCTGGGGTGAAGCTGGCAAATCCGAGTCTTGCCAGTGTCTTAGAGCTAGAGTTTCTTGAAGGTTTTGTTTGAGAAGTAGCCACATGGTGTCAAGGGGCGTACTGTGATCTTTAAAGATCCCGTTATTTCTCTCCTTCCAGATGATCCAATAGACAAAGCCCAGTAAGAGGTTCCAGAGGGAATTGAGTAGTAGACTTTGGAAAGGTTGCCAAGGCCAGTTCCTGATGGTGTTTAAAATATCTCCCACACGTTTGTCCATTCTTCTGTTGCACTGTGCTTTTCTCTCCCAAAGTTGAGTTGTTAATGGGCAGGTGTGCAATAGATGCAAGATGGTCTCTGTATGAAGATTTCAATTGGGACATCTGGAAGGCCCAGTAAATCCTCGCTTTTGTAGATTGTCCCAAGTGAGGATTCGTTGTTTGCTTAGTAGCCAAAGGAAAGTAGGGACCTTAGGCCAGATGCTTGGTTGCCAAACCTGATCCCATAGCTGATCCTTTATTATCTACGTGGGTTGATAGAGAAGTTGGTATGCTTCCTTGGTAGTGAACATACCTTTGGGAGTATATCCCCATCGCACTTTGTCCTTCTGATCAGAGAGTTTAATTTTCCTGAGTTTGAGCTCTTGATCGATCTCTTCATAAGTTTCCTCCTACCAGTTAGCCTGCCAGGTGTCAATTGTTCTCCAAAGTTGAAAACCTTGAGGGGATTGCTGCTGCCAAAATTGATGGACATGGATTTGATCATTGTGCTGCATAGTAGCTTGCCACTTAGGTTTGTGGAAGAGAGAGGCGAGTTTGGGAAGTTGTTGCCAAGAGTCCTCCCAAAATCTTGTTGTGGTACCCGAATGGATTTCCTAGAAGCTGTCCGCTTGAATAAAGGCACTATGTTTCTTGGCCGCATTCCAAATCAACGAGCCAGGGGTGGTCGTGCTGATGCAGATGAGATCCTCTAGTGGACTGCCTGGAGCATATTTGGCCTACTAAAGACGTGCCCAAGGAGTGTGTGGTTTGGAGATCCAATTCCACCAGATGCGGGAAACCATGGTGTTGTTGTTGTGGAGGGGATCCCTTAGACCAAGCCCACCAGCTGACTTCAGAAGACAAACCTCAGTCCATTTGACAAGACCCCATTTTCTGTTGAGGCTTGAGGAACCCCAAAGAAAGTTTCTTTGAAGATTGTGAATTCTTTTAAGAACCCATTTGGGGGCTGACAATATAGAAAATAAGTACAAAGGCATGGCTTGGAGAACGAATTTGATTAGGATAAGTCTGTTAGCAATGTTGAGCGAGCGGTAGGTCCAAGAAGAGAGCTTGGTTTCTAAATTGTCAAGGAGGGATCTCCAGGAAGCATGTTTGATGGCTGAGGCAAACAGGGGATCTCCAAGATATTTCGAAGGAAGCATAGCTGTTGGGAAGCCCAAAATCCTGGCTATATTTCTCTAAGTGAGAATGGGAGTGTGGAAGAAGAAGAGTTGGGATTTGGAGGCATTGATGGTGGTGCCAGAAGCTTCTGAGAAGAGATTGAGTAGGGACCTGAAGGCAGAGGCCTCTTGAACTAACGTATGGCCGAAAAGCATATTGTCATCAACAAACTCTTGGTGAGAGATGGGGGGTTGACCATGAAGAGAAATTCCCTTTAAGGAGTGTGAAGAGATAGCAGAATGAAGTAGGCAACTAAGTCCTTTGGCCATGAGAACAAAAAGGAACGGGGAGAGAGGGTCGCCTTGACGAATACCCCGGGAGGGACGAAAGGGCGAGGAAGGAGAACCATTAAGAAGGATGGAGAAACAAGGGGAGGAGATAAGATTCATAAGCCAACGTGTCCAAGTAGCACTGAAGCCAAATGCTAATAACATTTGATTAATATAGTTCCAGCTGAGTTTAAGCTTTAGAAAGATCTAACTTGAGAATCATACCTGGCTTTTTTAGAATCTTGAGTGAATGGATCACTTCATGTGAGAGAATGATACCGTCCAGAATCTGGCGCCCTTCTACATAGCCTGTTTGCTCTGGCGAAATGAGGAGAGGGAGAAGAGGTTTGAACCTGTTCGCCAAGACTTTAGATATGAGTTTATAGATAACATTGCAGAGTGCGATGGGCCTATATTTATCAGGTGTTTTGGATTCTTCCACTTTAGGAACTAGCGCTATGAAGGTCGTGTTAAGGGAAGGAAGGATCCAATGCATCGATTGTGATTCTTCCATGAGCTCCCAGACCTCTGTTTTGATATGCTCCCAGAAAGCATGAAAGAAATTGGTTGTGATGCCATCGGGGCCGGGCGCTTTGCCATCCTTAAGTTGGGCCATAGCGTCCTCCACTTCTTGCATAGAGATAGGCTGGAGAAGCATATTGTTGTGGTCTGCCATGATGATTTTTGGAATGTGTTGCGTAATAGATTGAATAGCCTGATTTCTACAGCCTAGAGGCTCCCGAAGAATGTCCTGAAATTACTCTTTGGATTCCTGTTCCACTTCTTCATGCACCTCCAGACGCTCCCCTTGCCGATTATTAATGAAGGCGATGTTATTGTGCATTCTCCTTTGAATAGTAGACCTATGAAAAAATTTGGTATTTTTCTCCCCATCCTTAGGCCATCTGACCCTAGATTTTTGACGCCATAGGGTCTCTTCTTGTTGCTTTCGTGCTTCAATCTTGGTCAAGAGGGCTTTCTCCTATTGTGCATAGTCTTTCGTTCTTCCCTCAGAGATAATACACTGTTGCAATGTATTCATTTGCTACTCAAGCACTTTCTGATGGTCAAAAATGTTACCAAACTGAGTGCAGTTCCAAGATTTGAGAGCTTGTTTGAGGTGTTTTAACTTTTGTTGAAACTAGAACATCTTGGATCCTTCAAAGGGAGTGAAGGATTTCCAGGCATGGTTAACTACTTCTTTGAAGTTAGGGTGTGAAAACCAAAATTATTTGAAGTGAAAAGGTCTATTACACCTAGAGACCAGACGCAACCACTGTAGCATTATGGGCCAGTGATCAGAGCCCACTTGAGGCATGAAAGTCCCCACCCAGGTGAATGACATTATCCGACATAAGGAATCGATCCAGCCTGGAGGCTATATGTTGTGGTCCCCTTCTTTTATTGGTCCATGTATACATACCATTAGAAGTCTGTAGGTCCATTAACTGATTTCTGTGGATGAAGTCTTTGAAGCCGATGTTGTCTCCTTCTAGCCTCGATCTTCCTCTTGATTTTTCCTCCAAAGCTGTGATGATGTTGAAGTCACCACCACAAATCCAAAGGGAAAGCTCGTGACAGAGTTGAGAACTATGAGAGTGTCCATCAGATCCAACCTTTTTTGTAAATCTTGTGGGAAATACACATTAGAGAGATGACCATGGATATTGGTCTCGATTAGGTGGAAAGTTGTCTGAATAAGAAGTGTGAAGCGTGAAAATCATGAAGGGAGAGAACTTGAGGGTTCCACATGATTGCTAGCCCTCTTGAAGCCCCTGAAGCATCCACTGAGACTGAACGACATCTAGACTAGGCTTTATTTAGAATCTTTTCCAGTGTAGTGCTATTGCATTTTGTTTCTTGTAGATAGACTAATGAAGGCTTATCTTGCTGGATCGTGTTTTTTAACATTTTGTGTTTTGCAGGGCTATTAAGCCCTCTCACGTTCCATGAGATGAGCTTCATGAGGAACAGTGGTTAAGAGATTTGAAAAACTTGGTCAGCTTGGGGAATCTATCAGATTCCACGAGCATTTCTCCAATAATAATGGTCCTCTACAAATCCGTTTTACGCCCGTGTTTCTTCGTGTCTTTCAGTATTTTTTTTCCATCCCAAGGACTACCTTCCTGAATACCAAGACATTTGTTATGTTGTGCTCTGGCCAAAACTACTTCAAGACTTTCGATTTGCCAGGGGGGTATAGCACTGAATTCTTTCTGTCGACACATTGTTTCCAGGCTGAGAATGTCCAGATCTCCCAAATCTACACTCTTTGGTTCCTCATCCATGTGTATCGGTATGTTCTGTTCTTCCTTGTTTGGCTTTTGATGGATACTGAGAGCTAGAGCTGCATCTATCTCCATGTTGGATGTTTGAAGGGCTGTATCTTGATCTTTATTATCAGAGGAGGTAGAGGCGGGGATGATGGTGAGATCGGAGGCTGAGAGCAGAGCTGAAGATTTTGAGGGGGGGCGAGGGGGGGGCGGGGAAGTAGGAGGTGGATCTGAAGAAGGAGGGATAGAAAGGTGATCCTCCAAGTTATTTTGAGAGGTCATGATTTCGAAGTTGTTTCGTGTTTCAGGTTTCTTGAGATTATCTGGGGCGACTGGAGATTTCTTGGCATGCTTTCTTCGACTGGTGACTTTTGTGAATCCCTCAGCATCTTTGCTAGTCTTAGTGCCAGGGGCTTTAGACTGAAGATTCAGTGGGCAATCCCTGAAAAGGTGGCCATGTTCATGGCATTTCCTGCAACAAAATGGAACATGCTCGTAGTCTATTGTTTGAACCCATTCAAAATCGTCATGAAATATACTTGCCGAGTCCGTGAGTGCTTTGGCGAGATGCATGTGTACACAAATCCTGGCATAGGAGGTGTATCTTCGGTGTTTAGTTTCCTCAGCGACTTTGATAAAAACCCCTAGGCCATTGCCTATGTCCTTTAAGGTCTCCTCGTCCCAGTATTCCAGGGGAAGAGAGTACATTCGGATCCATACCGGAGCCCAGTTGAAATCTTCTTTGTCTGGATTGAATCTCTCTACCTAGTCACGAAGGTACAGGCCTGCAGAGTTGAAGAAGTATGGGCCTCCCTCAAAGATACGAGTTCTGTCCTCTAGACAGTTGAAAATAGCAGTGAATCACATCAATAATTTTATTTTTTGTCGGCGAAATCACATCAATAATCATTTGTCGACGCGTTTCGAACCAAACTTGTCCTGATGATGAACCACACTGGTTGGTTCGAAACGCGTCGACAAATGATTATTGATTTGATTTCACCGAAGATTTTCTAGACAATGTTATGGATCACAGAAGTCTAAATTCCTTAATAATTTTATTTTTTATTATTTTTTTTAAATTAAAAGCACTACTTCTTTAAAACTTTAAATGTTTTTTTTTTTGTTTTTTTTTTTTTTAAGAAATATATATTTTAAAATTTTCATATTTTTTGGTTTTTTTTAATGTTTTTTATATTATTTTTACTAGTTTTTTTGTTAATTTTTTTTATTTTATTTTTATTTTTTATTTATTTATTTATTTTTATTTATTTATTTATTATTATTATTATTTTATCTAGTTTGTTTTTATTTTTAATTTATTTTTTTTAATTTTTTTTTTTATTTTATTTTTTTTATTTTATTTTTTTTAAGGTTTTGTTTTGTTTTTTTTCTTCAAATTCTTTTATGGTTTATGAGATAATTTTTTTTTAACAATTTTTATTTTGTTTTTTGTCTTTTTTATATATTTTTTTGTATTTGTTTTTTTAAGTAATCAACATTTTGAAAAAGAAAAATGAAACAACTTGAAAATTCGTTAAGTAATCATGATTTAAAAAAAAAATGAACATAATAAATTTTAAAGTGTGAAAAATAAGTCCTCTAAAAAAAGGGTATGTTGCATCAGCACGTTTCAAAATCAGCATGAAAATCACTAACGTTTAAAAACAAATATTTATATTTGATACATAAAAAAATTTAAAGCGTCAAAAATGTGCTCCCAAAAAAAAGAATCGTATTCTGCGTTACCACTTTTCAAAATCGGGTCACATTTTTACTACCCCTACGAAACAGGTAATCGTATCGGTTATTTAAAGTGCCAAAAACTATGCTCTAAAAACATATGTGTGTTTTGCACCGCCCCTTTTCAAAATCGGGTCAATTTTTTGCTATCTCTACGAAACGGGTAACAGTATCAGTTCCCGTTTCAAAGTTTACGTTGTTTATTATCATTGTAGACCTTATTTTTATTGTTGTGCCCCTATTTTCCCCATATTGTTATTATTGTGCCCCATAGAAGCCCACTATTGTTATTGTTGTGCCATTATATTATTATTGTTATGTCGGCTTTGATTATATTTTGACCCCTTAGACTCCTATATATAGAAAGGAGGCTTTGTCATTTGTATTATCCAAGAATTGTTCATTTGTGTAATGTCAAGGAGGTTTCCCCCCTTGAAGAGGCTGATTTTTAAGTTGTTGATCTAACTTTTCTTCTATGTTGTGAGCTGGTTACATAACAATTGGTATCAGAGGTTTGGATTATAGGGTTTCGCTGCTTCAAATAGGTCATCGTAGAATTTTTACTATTATTTTTTTCTAAGACATTTCAGAAGCTAAAATTAAAACCCACTTGAGACGAAATCTTAATGAACCTCAAATACGAATTTTAGATCTTGTATCACTATATTTTCAGAGATATGATACAAGGAAGTTAAGGTTTTTGTAGGCTCCCGAATTATATCTCAAACAGGTGACCGGGGGAAAATCGTCATAACTTTCGCTCTGAGCATCAGATTGAAATTTCGTGAAATTTTACAGAAAGAGAACAGACTGTATTTGTCTATATGTCGGTTTCAAATCTCAAGGTTAAAATAGTAACATGTGGAACTTCGTACAATTTCACTTTACGGAACTAGTGTTTAATGAGGTCATAGTGGGAGATTTAGCATAACTCTTCCTAGGAGAATCCAATCTTGATCAGATTTGAGGAGTTGGAAAGAGAACTTAGAGGGATACTATAGGAAAAAATTTCAGACCTTGGAGATCCAAAATTATAGATATAAACCAGATTCAATATTGAGTTCCTACAAAGCGAAAAAAGTGTGTAGTTTTTTCTTTTACTTTTGCATAATTTTGGTTTGAAAAAATATTTTGAAGGAATTCAAA
The DNA here is from genome assembly GCA_000404065.3 of Pinus taeda. NCBI lineage: Eukaryota > Viridiplantae > Streptophyta > Pinopsida > Pinales > Pinaceae > Pinus > Pinus taeda. Next base: position 20,760 of record APFE031669304.1, on the reverse strand, counting down.
GGGCATAGTGAAACATAATTATCATTAATTGATGCCCCTAAGAAAGAAAATGGAAACATCTACTAAGAAACTTGAAAGCTCTAACATGACTCATGAAGAAGAGGAAGAAATGCAACATGATATATCAAAATTACAAGACCAAGTGCGACAAAATTCACTCACAAAAAGTAACAGAAGCTAAGATGGATGGTTTAAAGAAAGGCGTGGAAGCTAAGATGGATGGCGTGGAAGCTAAGATGGATGGTTTAAAGAAAGACATGGAAGCTAATATGTATGGTGTGGAAGCTAAGATCGATGGCATGGAAGCTAAGATGAATGATGTGGAAGTTAAGATGGATGGTTTAAAGAAAGGTGTGAAAGCTAAGATAGATGGCATGGAAGCTAAGATGAATGTTTTAAAGAAAGATGTGGAAGCTAATATGGATGGTGTGGAAGTTAAGATGGATGGAATGGAAGCTAAGATGAATGATGTGGAAGCTAAGATGGATGGTATAGAAGAAAAACTTAAAGGCAACATGGAAGATTTGAAGATAGATTTGACAAAGTTGCTGCAAGAAACGCTTACTAATAGCGAAAGGGTAGTAAAGGAAACTCATGATGAGAACAAAATAAATGCTAATAATGATTTCATAGACTCTGACGTTGGATTGAAGACCCACCATGTTCCAAAGATCGATATGAGGAAGTTTGATGACAAGGATCCCGCAACATGGATACTACAAATGGAGCAATATTTCGATCTCCATAATGTGAAAAACACACAAAAGGTACGCATTGCAACTTTATATTTGGAACCAAATCAATTTTTATGGTATCCATGACTTTGCTCTCATAAAAAAATTGTCACTAGGGCAATTTTACAGAAGAAATGGTAGCACATTATGAGGATACAAAAAGCAACACCTTTTTCAGGCAATTGATAAATCTCAAACAAAAGGGTTCAATGATGGAAGGCAATTGATAAATCTCAAACAAAAGGGTTCAATGATGGAGCACATTGAGGACTTCCAAAAATTGAATATAAGGGTAAAATATATTCCAGAGGAGCATGGATTGATGTGTTCATAGGGACTTTAAAGGATAACATCCAACATGGGATTCGCCTTTGGGAAACTGATTCACTGGAGAAGGCATTTAGGTTGGAAAGAAAAATGGAAAGCAAAATTATGGCAACAAGGAAGCCTACCACTCACAACTATAAAGATGGAAGTGTTGTTTCCCCTAGCCTTCCATAACTTACAAGGTTGACACCACAAAAATTGGAAGAAAAAGAGCAAAAGGGCTTTGTTACAATTGTGATAGAAAATACACCAAAGGTCATAGGCATGCTGAGAAGAAAATATTTTACATAGATTGTGAAGAGGAGGAAGAAAAGGAACAAGAACCATCAAAAGCAGAGGATATACACCAGGAAAAAACCCTATATAAAGAATAAATGAATCTGACCATGTCTTGTAATGCATTGGCCAGAATTGTAACTCCTCAAACTATCAATATAGAAGGACATATCAAGAAGAAAAAGGTAATAGTGTTGATTGATTCATGAAACACCCATAATTTTATTCATTGTAAGATAGCCAAGGAATTTAATTTCTTCCTATATCTAGCACCAGCGTGTCCTTACAAATATCCCTATGCCCAAAAGAGTGAAATTGAACGTATGATTGCAGAAATGCTAGAGGCTGGTATAATTCAACCTAGTCAAAGTTCTTTCTCTTATTCAGTAGTATTGGTGCACAAGAAGGATGGATCTTGGCGCATGTGTCTGGATTATAGGGAGCTCAACAAGCTCACTATTAAAGATAAATTTCCCACTCCTGTCATTGATGAATTATTGGATCAATTGCATGGATCAATTTACTTCACCAAGTTGGATGTTCGTTCAGGATATCATCAAATCAGAATGAAGACTGAAGACATTCTGAAAATAACATTTAGAACCCATGAGGGTCATTATGAATTTTTGGTCATGCCTTTTGGCCTTACCAATGCACCTTCTACATTTCAAGGTCCGATGAATTCCATTTTCAAACCCTTCCTTAGAAAATTTGTGTTAGTATTTTTTGATGATATACTAATCTACAACATCTTAGAAGAATCATGTTCAACATGTTGATAAGGTGCTCAAACTATTGGAGGAGAAACAATTATATGCAAAAGCTCCAAATGTTTCTTTGGATTACAATAGGTGGAATATCTGGGTCATATTGTATCTCATGAAGGTGTTAAGGTAGACCCTAGAAAAATTAAAGCCATTAAGGAATGGAAAATCCCCACATCCATAAGGCATCTACGAGGATTTCTCGGGTTGACATATTATTATTGCAAATTTGTTAAGAATTATGGGAGAATAGAAGCACCTCTAACAACATTATAGAAGAAAGATGCATTTTCATGGACTCTAGAAGCAAGGTAGGCCTTTGAACATCTTAAAGAGGTAATGTGCCAAGCACTAGTCTTAGCTACGCTGGACTTCACAAAAACCTTTATTGTGGAATGTGATTCCTCGGGAAATGGAATTGGTGTTGTTTTAATGCAAGAAGAAATATCCATTGCTTTCGAAAGTCTTCCAATCAAAGGAAAGTATTTACAAAAAGTTATTTATGAGAAGGAAATGTTCGCAATACTACATGCACTTAAGAAATGGCGACCCTACCTAATGGGAAGACACTTCAAGGTAAAAACGGATCATGATAGTCTTAAATAGTTTTTAGAACAAAGATTATCTTCAAAAGAGTAGCAAAAATGGGTCACAAAGATGTTGGGTTATGACTTTGAAATCATCTACAAAAAGGGAAGACAAATGTTGTGGTAGATGCACTCTCAAGAAAGGATGAGGATGTGGAATCATTGCTTTGTACCATTTCTATTATCAAATCAGATTGGATAAACGAAGCAAAGGATGAATGGAATAATACATTTAGCTGGAAAAATGATTCTTTATGGTACAAATATCGCTTACACCTATGTAAGAATTCCAAACTCAAACAAAATATTCTTATGGAATTGCACACCTCTCCCTTAGGACGACACTCAGGATTTTTAAAAACTTACCACATGGTTAAGAAGGATTTTTTTTGGGATGGCCTTAAATCTGATATTCAAAAGTTTGTGGCGGAATGTTTGGTTTTCCAACAAAATAAAGTTGAAACAATTAACACCCCATGTCTATTACAACCTTTATCCATTCCAAGCCAATGTTGGGAAGAGGTTTCAATGGATTTTATCACAGGATTACCCAAGTCTAAAGGAAAGAGTGTCATCATGTTGGTAGTTAACATATTTACCAGGTATGCACACTTTTGTGCATTATCTCATCCATTTAAAGCCAGTACAATTTCTACTACATTTATGGAAATAATTCAAAAGCTACATGGAAACCCAAAGATTATTGTATTTTCACTGGAAATTTTTGGACAAAATTATTTTCTTGTCTTGGTACTCAGTTAGCTCATAGCTCATCTTATCATCCTCAATTTGATGGGAAAACTGAGATAGTAAACAAAATTTTGGAAGGATGTCTTCGTTGCTTTGCATATAATAAGCAAACAGAATGGGTCAAATGGTTGCCTCCGGCTAAATGGTGGTATAACGCTTCCTTCCATACTGTATTAAAAATGATCCCAGTTATGGAACTTTATGGATATCATCCACCATGCATCACATCATATTTGAGAGAAAATTCTAAGGTTCAAGTAGTGGAATATCACATCAAGCATCAACAACAAGTTCTACGACTCTTAAAGGATAACCTCACTTTGGCACAAAATAGAATGAAAGAACAGGTAGATCAACATCGCAGCGAAAGAAGTTTTGATGTAGGTGACTGGGTATTTCTACGGCTACAACCATATAAACAAATGTCCCTCAAGAAAAATAAGAAAGATAATAAGTTATCACCAAAGTATTATGGTGTGTACAAGGTGTTACAAAGTATTGGTACAATGGCATACAAATTGGAGCTTCTTGCAACTTTCTAAGTGCACCTAGTTTCCATGTTTCATGCTTAAAGAAGGTTATAGGGGACAAGCTCCCAGTTCAAAAAATATTGCCAGAACTTGACGAGGAAGGAAAAATCATATTGGAACCTGAAGCAGTCACAAAAGCAAGAACTCGACAGCTACGAAATCGATCGATTTTGAAGTATCTCATCAAGTGGAAGAACTTACCCACTGAAGATTCCACATGGGAGGATGAGAATTTTATACAAAAGCATCCAGAACTACTCAAGTGTTGAGGACAATACTTTTTTGAAGGAGAGGGGCATGTTAGGTCCCTATAATACTAGTGATTCCCCCATTAATATTGTCATTGTAGCCCTTATTGTTATTGTTGTGCCCCTATTGTCCCCATATTGTTATTATTGTGCCCCATAGTATCCCACTATTGTTATTGTTGTGCCCTTATATTATTATTGTTATGTCGGATTTCATTATATTGTGACCCCTTAGACTCCCATATATAGAAATGAGGTTTTGTCATTTGTATCATCCAAGAATTGTTCATTTGTGTAATGTAAAGGAGGTTTCCCCCTCAAAGAATCTGATTGTAAAATCGTTGATCTATCTTTTCTTCTATTTTGTGAGTTGGTTGCATAACGCCAAGTCAATCATTGGTTCTATCTTTTTCCTTACATCCTTGGTAACATGACAGTAAATATTGAAGCATGCCACATCTGGTTTCTTACCTAAAAAATATTCTTCTGGTGTACTCATCTCAAGAATTAGGTGAGGACTCTTGTTCTGCACATATAGAACTGTGTTTCATGCTTATTCCCACAAGTGCAATGGTAGGCCCTGATCATGTAACATCGCATGTGCATCTTCCACAATACTTTTGTTATTCCTTTCATCCACCCCATTTTGTTGTGGGTTATGGGGTGTTATTAAATCCCATTGAAATCCTTTTGATGCACATAAGTTCTTGAATTCATTTGACACATATATTCAATCGTTATAACTCCTAACAGAGTTCACTCTCCTACCCGTGTCTTTCTCAACAAGTGCTTTAAATTCAAAAAAATTAGAGAATGTCTAATATTTCTTTTGCATGAATAAAATCCAACACTTATGTGAGAAATCATCTACAAATATTACCTAATAGATGTGCTTATTCATAGAGGCTGTTGAGAATGGTCGACACACATCTGAGTGAACTCTTTCAAGGATCGCTTGTGCTCGATTGTCCTTATCATGAAAGATGGCTTTGGTGCACTTCCCCAATCTACACTCTTTGCACCCTTGGGAAGTCCAGTAGAAATTTGTTGCATGATGTTCAAAGCTCCATGGTGAAGATGCCACAATATTCTATGACATAATTCACTGATGTCTCATCTCTACACCTTTTTTGATTTTGTTCTTAATGTTTCATAATCTTCTACATCCAATTTGTAGAGGTTCTTCACCTGAACTCTGATCTGTTTCACTTGTCTTGAGGCTAAGTGATGAAGGAGAGACTTTCTTTTTCTAAATATCACATCGTAGCCATGGTCCTCCAACATAGAAACTGAAACTAAATTCTTCTTCAGACCCGAAACATACATGACATATTTTAATGTGAGAGGAGAACCAGACTCCCTCTGAAAAGTAATAGTACAGATTTCAATCACGCTATACCTTCCATCATCTCCCATATCAATGTGCATCTAGATGTCCTTCTCCTCCAAGTCACTGAAAAATTCTTTGTTTTCGGTCATATGGAATGAGGCTCCACTACCCAGATACCACACACTACCCATCACCGATGTCACCATGCAAGCAATGAGGGTGAAATCCAACTCGAATTGTGAAGCAAGAGCTTCACTTGTCGCTCCTCCTGAAGGATTCTTGCTAGCCTTCTTGTGCGGACACTTTGTGGCATAGTGACCCATCTCATGACAGTGAAAACATTTAATCTTCGACAAGTCCTTCTTCTTGCCACCTTGTTTGGAATCTCCTTTGGATTGGAATTTCTTTCATTTCCTTTCCTTCACCTTTCTAGCTAAGGCACAATTCTCCTCATTATCATTCTTGGATGAGGTTCCATCTCTGGTGCTCCTCTTTATCTATTCTTGCACCAATTCAAACCGCAAACACTCCCACTTTGTTAGATTCTCCCTCTCATTTACCAAATCCCAGTAGTTGTGCTAGCTCTTGGGAAGGCCTAGTAGTGCTAGGCTTACCAGATGATCTTCAACAACTGTAATACTGACACTCCCAATCTCATCCAAACATTGGGTGAACCTTCTCAAGTATTGTGGTATTGTGTCGCCCTTCTCCATCTTGATCTTCTGAAGCTTGTCCTTTAGTGCCAACTTCATGCAGTTATTGTTGTTCTGAAACAAGTCAATCAAGCCCTGCCACATTGCATATCATGTATCCTTCCCATGGAGGTTCGAGATAATATGATCTTGAACTCCTTCTAGCATGATCCTTCTCGCCTTTGCAATGCATTTCCTCCACTTTGCTAGATTTTGAACATCTGTTGTTAGAGGCTTAGGAATATCATTGTCTATGAATTCCTTTAGCTCGTTTTCTTCCAACACTGCCTCGATCCTATCCTTCCAAGAAATATAGTTTGAACTATCCTCAAGGGCATATTCAAGTCTCAATCTGTAGAATGACATCCTAATGGCTCTAAAGAATGATATTGGAAGTTTGATTTCACCTACAAAAGACAAACTCCTATTCTCCTCTTCTAAAGTGATTTTGCTCTGATACCATGTAGAAATTCCTTGTAGATTCAAACTGTTAATTGTAATTTACTAAAAAGCATATACTTGAATCTACTCTACTCATTAGTGGAAATAGTTAATCAATCAAGAAATCACGAAGCATACAAGAGAAAGAATTTAATCAACACATTACACAATGATTTCCTGGGGAAAGACACAACTAAAAACCCCTGTTATCTATATATTTCATTAGTCAGGAAATATGAGAAGATTACAATGCTTTACTCAAGTCTGAGCAACATCTGCATTATCTCTATCTATCTCATAGCTTCCTAGACAATCCTAGGCCAATACTTAACTAATTTTCTGCTTGCCCAAATCTTGATTTTCTTGCTTTGTTTCCTTGGGATTAGCCCCCTATTAATTAGGGAAATTCCTCAATATGAATTGTGCAATCCTCATAGGTATTCCTCTGACTGCATGACCACCTATACAATTCAGATGATTATATAATTGATATCACATTTCCCTTGTGTTAGTGCCTTTCAAATCATGTCAATCATCGACGATCAAATGTGATTTTACATAGCTATTTTTTAGGGTTTCAGGTCAAATTTTTAGTTTCAAAAAGTTTTTCAATAAAATTTTGATCACCGGTTTGGAAGGTCAATCTCTACTATTCCTTTTAGTCTCAAGGTCAAAGGACACTATCTTGGTCAAGTCAAATCGTCATTAGTAGAGTCCCATATTCATTTTTGTTCATAATCCACCTATTAAGTCATCATTAGGTCATCATTAGATCACCACTAGGTTACTAGGTGTAATTCTAGAAAATTAGTCTTTTTACCATTTAATTTCATATTATAAGGAATAGTAGAGATTAGTTTGGTAACTAAGGTTTGAATGTTATGCTTTTTATTTCATTCTCTCAAATGAAATATCATCATAATATTATAAAAATAAAGTGTCAAGTCCAAGTGTAAACTGTTTGGTGGGTCCACTATTATTGTACAAATGGAAAATTGATTTTATCCACTTATAAAAGTTCATCACTCACTCTCATTCATTCCTCATTTTCCCATTTCACTTTCCAACACTCCATCTCATTCCACTAAGGTGATTATGTCATGCTAGGAAGGTTTGTTGTAGTTAACACTTGATTTCTGAAACTGTGCTACGCAAATGACCCTGTCTCTGCTACGCATATACCAGGTAACTACTCCATCTTCTCTCCAAGAGTATGAGTCCTTTGTAGCGGTTTCTTCCATCATGGTGAAATTTTTCTACTGCTAAGACAGATTGGTGATCTATTTCATGATTCAAACTTCTTTCATTTCCCTTATATATGCTCATTTGTCTCATGTCTACTTCTTAGGGTTTTGAATGCAGATAGCAAGGTTTTCATCCTTCTCTTGTTAAATTCGCTGCTAAAACTCATATTTGAGTGCTCCCGCACCATCATTTATCCTAAATACACTCATCCAAACACTTCCCATCAAACCCACTCCCAAAATTCACCAATTCTACCTAAACCCTAGACAAACTGCACCCCTTTTTACTATAGGATTGTGTTTCCTTTGTTTGGAAATCTTACATTCACCCAATTCTATTAATTCCACTTTCCCTAGCTTCCTAAACTCCCTCACTACCACCCCAAATTTTATTGGAATTTTCTCACATCCCTATCCCCCTCATTTTCCCCAAACTCCCTCACAGCTATTGAAAATCCCCTGTTTTCCAACAGTCAAAACCCTAATTTCTATTCTAAGAGCTAAGTGTTGAGATGGAGTCTGAAACCTCAGAGCAGGGGAATCATAGAGGAGGAAATGTCATCAGACATGAACCTACATCAACCCATGAGGTCTTATCATCTCCCTTCATTAGGAAATCATTTGAAGATGAAGGTTTCCTTACATTCTGTTAGAGGGTTGAAGAATTGAAGTATCATGACCAATTGACTAGTGCTTTTGCTACTAAACTTAAAAGGGACAAAGTGACCATAGCAGGGTTTCAAATCACTATTTCAAGACAACTTATCTCCATAGCTACATGGATTCCAGACACTGGAGATATCTGGTTGAAAAGAGAAGACCTTGACCTCCAAAACTACAAGATGTACCTAAAAACACAATACAAGGCAGCTCCAACATATATTTTTCCATTCAGACATGTGTTGGATATGTACACCCCTCTCATGGAAATGATCATGAGCTATTTCACATGTGAAGGAAGTTATTCAAGGATTTATAAGTATCACATGAAACTTCTGATGCATTTCACTGGTGTACAACAAATCAATTTGTCCTATTATTTGTACAAAAGTTTGGTCAAAATGACAGAAAAGGTACAAAAGCAAGGCAAGAATCACTACACTAGTTTTTTTCATCATGAACAAGTGAAAGTGCTATTTTATCATCAATTAGCACAAGCAAACATGTCTTGGGATCATTTTGCAAGTTCATCTTTTCCTCCATCTTCTTCAACTAGATCTAGTGATGAAACAACACCTACAGGCTCACCAATGCAGCAAGAGATTGCTTCCTTGAGTAGATCAACCAAGAGGAAAGATAGGGCAGAAGGGTCTCAGACTTATTCCAGAGGTGATAAGCTTGTGTTTGCTCGAGGGATTGTTGAAGGGGCCAAGCCTACAACAGGTAAATAAATAATTTTCTCATAGCATGAGGAGTCCTCTCATCTAGGTACACATGTGTCAACTATGGAGAAAGGACAAGAGGGCAGAGTTAAAGATCAGATCATCATAGATAAGGAGGTTGAAATCAAGAGATTGGAAGGCAAATTGATAGAGGCAAATGCTCTAATAGCATGCCTGCGACAAGAGAATATGCAACTAAATGTGAACCAGATGATTCAAGATAAACAAGCAGTTACTTCAAGGAAAGAAGATACAAAGGGAAAAGAAGTAGTTGAAATGGAAGTGTCAAAGGGTAAAGGAAAGCAAAGTGCATCAGGGAGATCAAGAACTAGAGCAACTAAAAGAGCCCTTGAGCTACAAAGAGAGGTTTCTCCACCAAAAGAACAGATTATGGTAGATGGCCTAATCACTAGAAAAATAAATGAAGATAGGGTTTATTGGCTTCTTGATAAGGTAAATGGACACCTGGAGCAGCTCCTCAAGAAGGAAAATAGGAACAACAACTTGCAGAGGCATATGGATATGCACTGCTATACCAAAAACAAAGTATCTCAAATCGGGATCAAGCATTTGAAGAGCAAACTGAAGGAAAAAATAATTGGTCACAAGGACAAGGAGAAGCTTGATTTACTTGCTGAGGCCTAACTCATGGCATAGCATATCCTATTATACCCTCACTCAGTAATTTTGAGGAAATTTGGAGAAAATTGTCATTTCCAAAATTTTGGTCATTTTTTATTGTTTTAAAAACACAAGAAAATCTTTAAGCGCAGTGCCTTGACACTACATTTTCATCTTAGAGCTCCAAACGATGAAAATTTTGTACACCTCAATAGATTTTTCCCTAAGGATCTCAAAGATACACTTTTGGAAGTAGATCGGCAGACTAGTGAAGAGAAAAAGTCAAAAAACGAGTGAAAAAGACATTTTCTGCCCTGTTCTGGAACAGGCGCTGCACTTATAGAGCCATATAGGGAGAATTGATTTTTGAAGGCCTTACCGTGCTCCATTTCCAAAATTTCAAGTTGATCTGGAAACTAGACAGAAAATTATAGTTGACCGTTCTCTTACATTTTAAATTTGACTTTCAGAAGGTCTCCGAAAATTACCTGAAATGTGGAGCTACACTTATAGTTGAATGTGCTACGCTTATAGCCAAATGTGCTACGCTTATACCTGTAACTGATTTTTTCACTTCAAATTTCGCCAGATTTTGATTTTATGATGTAATTTGTATATTTTGAAGACTTGATGATGTAATTATTGAGTTAATAGGCATGATAGGTTGTTTTATTGTTTAATTAAGCCTCATAAAGGTAGCAAAAATCAAAACAAAGTCTAAAACAGGAGTTTGTGTTTGACCTTCTTACTCTCTCTGGTTTGTTTACATATTCTTGGTAACTTCTCCACCACCTAAGGATATATGGCATATATGGCAAATAGGAAAAACAAGTGTGACACTAAAGTAGCAAATTTTTACCCCCAAAATATGCCATTTAATGCCTCAAACTACCCCTAGAAGGTTTCAAACCCCAATTTGTCAAACTGGGTCCCACGAAAAAATGGTACAGTGAGTTAATTCCTCCACTTTTTCCTCTCTTAAAGCATCAAGATGGATGACAAACAATATAATGATCTAATATGGATCAAAACTCCCCATTTTGGGAGGTTTTTGGTCCCCAAAATCTTCTACTAAATGATGTGAGAAAACATTTTCTCCGCCTCTCAATTCTACCATTTAGCCTTGCCTAGAAGTTATCCTTTCAACCCAAACTGCCAAATTCTATGTTGTCCTTGTCTTGTAGTTCTAGACCTCTTCTCTAAAATTGTATCTTTTTTCAACACAGCCTAAGGTAGGACTTGTTCCTCTACCTGATCTAGCATGGAAGGCTCATAGAGTTTCTGATTATGTACATTCACCACTAAGTTAATGCACATGTATGACGGTAGAATGAGTCTATAGGAGTTATTTCCCACCTTTTCTAGTATCTCAAAGTGAGCATATCACAGAGCCTTGATTTTCTTAGCAACACCCTATAGTCACTCCTTGTTCAACCATAACCATACTCTATCTCCCACCTTAATGACTTCTATGTTCTATGATGATCATGCCTAGCCTTATATTTTTCTTATGACTTTTACAGTGTCTCTTGTACCTGCATATGGATCTACCTAATATTCTCAACAAATTTGTTTGTTGTTAAGGCATCCCCTATAAGATCCTCCCTCACTCCTTGTTGTTTCTCATATGTAATATAAAAAGGTGAAGGTGGCAAATATCCTAAACAAGCTTCAAATGGGGACTTATTGATCCAAGTAGATATCAATGGCCACCCGCCTATTCCACTTGCACCTCCACAACTGTTTCTTTCAGTTTTTCAGTTTCCTTATTTGTAGCACACTATTTTTGGCAGTTTTTCAGGTCCTGGACTTCCGGAGCCGTTTTGAAGCCCTAAACGCATTTTTGGGGAAAACTGGGAGCAACATGGGTCCATGAACCAATATTACTCACTCAAAAGTTGTAGTCCTCATATATATATTTCTAATGAGGTATTATGCGTGTCAAACGGAGATCATATGCCAAAGTTACGACCCCGAGAAGTTGATGTACCAATTTCCCCAAAACAGGGCCCATAGTTTGGCGCTTCATCTCCTAGGGTTAGGTTTAAGGATGTTTAGGGTTTTCCATTGTTTTTCAACAATAAATAGGCCTTCAAGCCTCATTGTAAGACAGTTCAGAGGCATGTAGCCGCCACATCTCTTCTCATAGATAAGCTACCATCGCCCGAGCTAGTTAATTTCCAGTTCTGTTTGTAAGCATATTTCAGTATTTTACATCAATGAAATGAAGTATTACTTTTGTTGCATCTCTGTATTTATGGTCATATCTGTAATTTGTTGCATTCATGTTTAAATCAGGATCACTTCCTAGAAGAAGTGTGGACTAATATGTTATAAGAGTGTTGTATATATACCAAATTTTCATCCCAAGACAGATACTTTTGCTTCTAACCCCTCAAAAGCTACACCAAATTTTTGTTGACTACTTTTATCAACCCATCTATTTGTGGATGGATTGTTGTAGACCTCTTTAACTTCATGTCCATCTTCTTCCACAATGTAGTCCAAAATGCAATGAGAAACCATGGATCTCCCATAATGTAGTCAAAAATGCATAGATAAATTGTGTGTTCATTTACGAAATGATGCTCCTTAGTACCCAAAAATGCACCCAAACCTGTCCAAAGAAAAATTGTGTTGCTTCTTGCCCACTAATGATCTTTTTACAGGGCATCAAAAGACACATCTTGCTAAACCGGTCAACTACCACGAACCGGTAGTCATGTACATTTCTGGTTGTTGGTAAACCTCTCACAAATTCCATGGAAATGTTTTCCCAAACATGAATTGATACAAGTAAGGGATAATATAGACCTTGTTTCTTGTTACTAGGTTTGTTGGTACAACAAAGCATACATCCTCTTATCAACCTAGTTACATGTTCTTGCATTTTGGGACAATACACATACCTATGCAAGTTGGTCACTATCTTCCCTATACCAAAATGCCTAGCAACCTTGGAGGTGTGAGCCTCTACAATTAGCTACAATTGTTGACCTTTAAACACATAACTTATCTAGCCTATAGAGTAACACTTCATGGAGATGATAGTCAATAGTGTTGTCACCATCGTGCACATGACTCTAGCTCTGCAACTATTAAAACACCTCCTTGAAGTCCTCATCATTTGAATATGTCTCTTTGTATGTATCATGGGTGAATGGCTCCATGTGCATCAAAGTTCCCAAAGTTGTGATCTTTGATGTGGGTGGCCTTCAAAGCATGTCAGCCAACTTGTTTGTGTTACCCTTCTTATACTTAACCACTAAATGAAATTTTTGTAAAAGACCCATCCACTTGCAATTTCTAGTTTGTTGTAGCTTACTCTGGGCTTGCAAGTATTGTAGTGGTTGGTGATCTGTGTGGATTATTATCTCCTTTCTCATCAGATAGTGTTTCCATTTCTTCACAACTTACACCAGGGAATAGAGTTCCTTGGTGTAGGTAGGTTAGTTAAAAATTGCCCCATGAAATACTTCAGAACGATAACATACGAGCATTTCTCCCTACATAAAGAATGCTCCCATAGCATACCCACTCGCATATGTCTCCACTTCAAAGGGCTACTGCAAGTTCAATAATGCCAAAATTGGTGTTTGACTGGTCTTCTCTCAAAAAAGGTTTTTTGATAGAATCACATTTGTAAATATTTTGTCGACATGTTTTGAACCATCCACTGTGGTTTATCATCAAGACTAAAATAGAAAGTTTGATCCAATCATGCAATTAATAATATAGAGAGATAAAGAAAAGTAATTACCAACGGTAATATTTCAAAAAAATTGTTTATTATAGTTAATAACCTTATTAATGAATAAAATTATTTATAGAAAATAAATAGGTTTTAAATAAGGACCAAATACTTAAAAAAAAAAAAAAAGGAAAGGTCCAAAACTAAATTTAAAACCAAAATAAAGAACATAAAACAAAGCCAAGATATTAGAATTAAGATTAAAGGAAATTTAATGAAAAAAAAAAACCAAAACTTAAACCAAATAAAGATAAAAGAATAATAACAAAAAAAAATATTAGAAATTAAGAAATTCAAACTAAAACACAATATGAAGTATGCTTATAAACCATATAGTATATAAATAAAGCAAGTAGATTTATAGAAATTAAAAAATATAAAAGGAAACAAAGTTAATGGATGAAACTTAATAAAGGGTAAGGAAATGACTTAAACTAAACAAGATGAAATAATTAAAAGTGAAAACGTAACTCAACTATAATATAAAGAATGAAGTGTTATATAGATGCATTAATAAGTGCATATTAATAAATAAATAAAAATATATATATATTTATTACAGAGATAAAAAAAATTATCAAGGATAATAGAAGGACCAAAAAATAAATTAATTACTAAAAGGAATAAACTAAAGAGTATTAAGTATTAAGTATTAAAAATAATAAATAAGCATATATATATATGAGAAGAAGAAAAAAATAGATATCAATATTTATCTTTTTATATAATATGCAAGAATAATAAGAGGCAGGTAGGATTAAGCAATTTGAAATAAACAAAAAACAAGGGAACAAATTAAAGAAAATAAGCGGAAAACTAAAAAAAAAGGAAACAAGTAAAAATAGAAATGAGGACCCTTAAGAAAGGGCGGGATCCAATAAATGTTAATTTTCCATCCATTGTTTCTATTTAGAGTACTTTACCTTCTCTTGATTTTGAAGGTTTCTCTAAACTTTCGGTGATTGAAGTGATCAATCCTAACAATGATCTGGACCTCTTCTATACATATGTGGTGTTTCATCTTCTCCACATGTTCTACCAAAGCAGAGGAGCAAGTCATACAATGTCTGATGTCTATTGCATGCTCATGAATCTTTTGATTCATGGAGTAGCCAATTTCACCAATATAGGGGGTCCCACAAGAACATGGTATTACATAAACGCCTTTCATATTTTTAGGGTCCACCAAGTATTTGACAGAACTTAGCGAACTTTGAATGGTGTATAAGGGCCTATAGGTGGAAGGGACCTTGTGCTTCTTAAGGATCTAAGCAATTTTGTCGGTGGTCCCTTGAATAAAGGGAAGTCGAATAATGGAAATCAAATCTTTGGGCTCTTTTCTTATCCTTGAACCTTTGTTCGCTTTTAAGAAAGCCATGAGACTTTGGTGCTTCTTATAGCATTATTTTCTAAAACTTTAAGGAGATGGTTTTTTCATTATCCAAGTGACTTTCATCAGAAACCCTTAAGGCATGAGTAGCCAGAGTGTTGAGAACTCTCGGTGTTTTAGCAAGATAATGATGGAATTGGCATGAAGATATTGCTTTGTGTGAATCTTCTTACAAAAGACCTGGTGAGATAAAGAACCACCATCTTTCTGAGAGATAAGGAATCTAAGGAAAGGCAAGTTACCATTGAATTTATGTTTCATAGAAAACATGATGAAGATAGATAGATTGTTCAGATGTTGGAAAATTAGATCTAACTTTTCCCACCCACGAGGCCAAATGATAAAGGTATCATCTACAAACCTATTCTAAAGTTTAGGATGGAATTGAGCTCAGGGCAAAGCCTTGGATTCAAAGTCTTCCATGAATAAGTTAGCAACTACCAGGGAGAGTGGAGAACCCATAGCAACTCCACATGTTTGTTCAGAGAATTCACCTTCGAAGTTGTAAAAGGTTGAGGTAAGGAATATCTCAACTAATTTGGTTGTATATGGATCATTAATGTGATTGATCACCTATATAGACCTTTGTTGACCCTTTCCCCATTGGAAACTCTTGCCACTTGTTATGGCATGGAGTGTCACTGCTACCACTAAAAAGGAGGCTATGAATTTCCTCAAGTACTATGCCACCCCAATAAAACTACTAACCTCAAAAACAATAGCAAGCACCTACCAATTCATGTTGGTCTCCATTTTAGCAAAATCTATCTTCATCTCTCCTCCACCTATCACATACCCCAAATACGTTAGATACTGCTATGAAAACTCACACTTATTGAGATTGCTAGTAATTGGTGCTTCTTTAATGCCTCTAGCACCTACAAAAAATATGAGATGTGCTCCTCCTAAGTAGCATTGTATACCAGTATCTCATCCAAATCGACAATAACAAATGAATCTTTAAAAATGTGCATTATATCAATCATTAACATCATAAACATAGTTGGTGCATTGCATAGGCCAAATGGCATAACTAACCACTCATACAAACCTTGTATAGTTTTGAAGGAAGTCTTCCAAACATCTTCTTCTCAAACTCAAACCTGGTGATATCTAGATTTCAAGTCCAACTTGCTGAAATATTTCACTTGTTGCAACTAATTCAGCAGGTCATCTATTTTGGCCAATGGATACCTATTCTTGAGAGTAATTTTGTTCAACACCCTATAATCTATACACATTCGCCAAATCTCATCCTTCTACGGCACAATGATGATGGGTGACCCACATGGTGATGTACTCAATCGAATGACAACTTGCTCTAAAAAATGTTGCAATTGTTTTTGTTGAATTTTTTAGCTATGGTTGGTCTTCAAAATTTATGTTTTAACCCTTGAAATATATAATGAAAATGTAGTACATGTTCTTCATGTCATTTTATTTTATTAGCCATTGAAAAGATTAATGTAAGACATGTTCTTCATGTCAGTTTCAAAAGAGAAAATTTCGAATTTTAAATTTTGAATTTTTGTCTCCACACTGTCAAGTTGGCCCTCCTTCAAGTCAATTCAACCCTAGTGAATAGACACCCATTCGGACAGGCAGAACATTATGTACAAGGCACTCAACCTCCTCCACAAGGCACCATTCGATCTCTCATAAAACAAGATATATTATGGGCATCTAAGTGAAGAAGAAGAAGGATGAAATATGAAGTATGAAGGATGAATTCATCTCTAGAATTTCTCTCTCTCTCCTTAAATTCACACGTGTGACTTTCTGGGCAAATTTTGGGTAGCTGGTCAAACTTTTGGGCAGCAGTTTTTAGGCAACAAGGCCAAAATTTTGGGTAGAATATTCTAGGCAACAGGGTCGAGTTTCTATGTAGATTCTGGGATGGCGGAATTTCGGCCTAGGCAGATTAGAGAGGGCCAAGGTTGTTGGGTATAATATTTCCTTGACTAGAGGGCTAGTTGATCAAGTTTGACCATAGCATTGTAAGTCAGTTTGACCATCATATTGACTAGTAGAATTAGGTGTATCTCTTGTTGAACTAACAAATTTCTCTAAGGGTGAGGTTGTTGGGTTTTTCCCCCAAGTGGGTTTCCCTAAAGTAAATAGTGTGTTCTCTTTGTGCATTGTGATCTCTATTGTTCTTGTACATTTATGGTTGAATTTCTGAAGTGTAATTTCTTAATGATAAATTGGAAGAGCTAAAAGAATATCTACATCATTAGAAGTAATTATCGGCATTTCAGAAATTAGTGCTTGTATCTATTGCACTTGAAAAATCAACATGGTATCACATCTTTGGTGAAAGAAAGGACATTAAGATCCCGCTTGAAGAACTTTGGTTAGGGAAAAAGGGGCTTTGAAGACTGTTTCTAATTATTTATCTATATCCATGGGTTCCTCTACGAAGTTAGAGAAAAAAATAGAATAAGATTCACATTATGGGGCTTGGAAGACAAGGATTGACCTCATTCTTGCAAAGAATGGCCTCTTGGGTATTGTGAAGCGCAAGGTCACTGAACCTTCAGATAATGATGGAAAAATAAAATATGAGAAAGATGGAATCACGGCCAGAAGTATCATTGTGGATTATATCAAGGACCATTTGATTCCATATGTTGCAAATCTTGACATTTCAAAGATGTATGATGCTCTAGATGGATTATACACCATCAAAAACATTAGTCAATCAATGAGTTTAAAGAATGAGCTTCGTGATGTTAAAATGTCAAGGAATGATATTATGGCCTTGTTGACCACTAGAGTGGAACATGATGATTATATGAATACTCCATGCCCAAGGATGATCCAAATGACACGTGTACCATCAAATATCATCAATCAACAAGATTTTTTAAACTCTACTTCTATTTCTCATCATCTTTCTTGTACCTAGATTCCACACCCTATGGGGAATTGTAATAAGTAATACTAGTAATGATGTGTTTTGAGTCTGTAACACACCTAGGATGTTGGGAATCAATCAACAAACAAGTACATCTTGGAGTGTTTTTTTTATCTGGTTAATTATCCCTTCTTTTTTTAGTGTGGATAATTTTTTAGGTTTTTTCACTCACTTTTTACGCCAAAGTCGCAGTGATGATTTGAAGGTTGATCCCCTAACACATATTAGTGTCTAGAGTCGATGTATATTATCATACTCGATCACACAAAAAAATTCATGGAATTTGGTTAGGTCTAGGTAGTCATTTTTTTATTTTTTTAGATTTCCCTCACTGCAGAAATCGCATAAAAAATTGTATTTGTAATGTAATAAGTGATGTCTAGAGAAGTTGTATGGGGTATGAGTAATAGAATTTTCACCTTTCACCCTTAACTTTCTACTATGTCACACTTTGAGGGGTTAAAACTATGTTTTGAACCCTCAAAACCCACTTTTCCTAAATTTAATGGGAAATCTGGCAATTAATTAAGCCAGAAATTAAATAAATGGAGAGAAATAAACATACACCCATGCTAAATGTTGTAGAAATGAAGTGGAAAATTATGAGGGGGTTAAAGTGAAATGTGGACTCCTTAAATCAAGGAAAGGACATGTGCTCAAATAAAATCGATTTTTTTGCATTAAATGAGAAAGTTGTTTACTTAGAAATTTGAATTTATAAAGTTAATGCAAACTTGGGAGGATTTCGGAGAATATTTGGTGGAGATTTTTGTGACAAGAGCATCAAGGAATGATCACACAAACTCTAACATTTTTCCTTGTAGGACCTCTCTACCCTCTCAAAATTGATATTTTGTAAGAGGTCATGGATAAAGAGGAGGGCTTCTATTTGGCAAGGCCGTGTGATTTTGACGAGGATTGATTCCTTGTTTTGTGCTACATTTCATTCACCTTTGGAGGCTAAGTCTTGGAACACCAAGAGACACTTAGTTTCTTCAATCGTGAGAGCTTTCTCATTATACTTACTTCATTTTATGAATTTGAGTTTCAAGAAGGAGATCTAGAGCTTGAGAAGCCCTGGTGGGCTCCAGTATTGCAGCAATAATGCTGCAACTCCTGGGACTCCCTTCTTTACTTTTGTCAACCCGGTAGTTCGTAACAAGCTTGGAAGCGACGGTGTTGTATGCACAAGTACTAGCTCTTGCCGCAGCTGTCACTTGGTCAGTTGGCACAAGTCCGTTAGGTACTTAAGCCAACTTCTATGAGCTCTGAAAAGAAGCTTTTTAATTAATGGATGAAAGCTAACTCAAAGGAAGCTAATTTACTTGCAGAAATAAACTGAAAAGCTGAAAGGAAATGCAAACCCTAGCAAACCCTAATTTACCATCTAGTCCTACTGATGCGAAAAAGAGGGTGCAAGCTACTGAAAGAGGTGCCATTACTTCTAGGAAGGTAAAATACATGTGTCTAAGCTACTTCTATCTGAAGAAAACATCTTTTTATATTTTTGAATAAGTTGTCAGAATTATCATGCATGTGCTTTCACTGTTTTTGACTGTGCAGAGGTGGATCCGCAAGAGGAAATGCTTGCAGGTGGTTGGGAAGGTTCGAAGGGTGCCTAAGGGTTCCCTAGCACCCTTCCTCAGAGTTTTACAGAGTTTGGCGATCAAGAAACCGCTTCCGTGAGCTTCTACAGGAAGTCTGCAGGGGTTCTATAGGATGTTCTGGAATTTCTATAGGATGTCTGTAATTTTCTACAAGATGTTCAAAAATGGGATTTTGGAGGATTGAAGGAGTGAAAAAGATGAAGGAGTGAGTATGGAGGGGAGATAAGGGTGTAAGGAGGTCCAGGGCTTGTGGATGGAGTGGAGGAGCAGCAAGGATGGTTGGATTTGTTCAAGGAGGGATAGAACAATGTTGCACAAAAATATGAGAATTAGGGCGAAGTGAGCAAATGTGGCAAATGTAAGGCAAGGATTCTAAGTAGAGGATGGAGCAGGTGGGATTGATGGAGTACGAGCAAATAAAGAAGTATAACAAGTGCTCTACAAGTTGTTTTTCAAACGAAACAAACAAGGACTTAGAAAATCAAAGACCTAGTTACGTTAGCATATTCTGACCTAGATAACAGCAAAGAAATGGAACAAAAGTCTATTGCAACAAAATCAAATGAAATAACTATGCAACTAAACAATCATAACCCTAAGCATGCAATCAAAACTGATATCAAGTTCCGCAACTAAGAATCAAACACTACTAATTGCATGGTGAAGCAAAGACAGTGTTTTTGTTGGTAGCAATGTCACCTTTGTCCCAACTCACGATCCCACTGAGGGAGAGGTGATATCAGAGGTGCTTGATGGCCTTTTTCTGAAGATCTTCCCTGTTATTAATCTATCAACTAAATCTGAACATGAAAAGCCTATCTAATCATCAACCATGACCTAAGTGAACAAGCAAGATTCTAATCTAACTTTACATAAATTACTTTGCAAAGACGTAAAAAGCAAATAAAAGTACATGAAGGAGGCCTTGGAACTTGGGTTGGGCCCAACCCCAAGAGCTGCAGGCTCCTAAAGGAACTCAGAATTGATGCCAAATAAAGTTGCTTTTCATTACTCAAAAATAGCCATGTTCATAAGAAATTTATACAACAACAGCTACGAAAATGAGCTGAGAAAATAGCAGCACTATAGTGCAAAATACAACAGTTGAAAAAGTAAACTACGAAGGCTTAAAGCCTTCCTATTTATGCCTAAGAGGGGCCTCAGCAGCC
>APFE031669302.1:609-19208 GCA_000404065.3 Pinus taeda | reverse complement strand
ACAAATTTTAAGCAAAGAATGACAAGTGTCCAAAGGTATGATCAAAACTCTCTATCAAACAACACTTCAAGTCATCATTATGTATAGTTATTAACCCATGATCGGTTCTTCTATGTGCAATGATTTAATTAACCACCCACTACCATTCCTAGTCCGTAATACCATCCCATACACCTCGCATTCACTCTCCCTAACGGTCTTATGATTACCCGAGTTCAAAATCAAAAATGAATATACTTCTAATTATGACTCGTACTCCTAAGACGTGACCTATTGTATTACGGCTCTTACAAGCCATAATTCCCGCAGCCGTCTACTTGAGACGTGTAAACCTCACATACAGTCACCTAACTCGGGAAAATCAAGCCGTTACTCCACTCATACCATAATAATCCCCGCATATACTCATGTTCATTTCATAAGTTCGATCACGGTCACCCCTGCTCACTTGTTGTTCTTCCTGTAATCCGAGCATTCCCTCTGTTTCCGACTGCAGTCAATACGTTTTGCTTGATATTGTGACTACAGCCACTGCAGTCGTTCTAAACCCCGATTACAGTTGTTATAGTCTCTCCTAAAAACTCTATGACAGAGCCTTTCTTCCTTAACCCTCATACGTAGATAAAAAAACCCTCAGTGAATTTAAGGCCGAGAATGGGAAAACTGCTGAGAGCTGAGCCGGAAGGATCAAAGTACTTGGAAGGTTATCCCCAAGACAAGGAGTTGTTAAAGAAAGTCAAATGGCTCCGATTTATTCAAAAATTCAAAGGGTATAATAAGGAAGTGATTAAAACCTTTGCAAGTTCCTTTAACGGGCAGACAGTAGAGGTGGGAGACTTAAAGTTTGCGGTGACCGAGGCCACAATAGCAGCAGCTACAAGCCTGCCTCAAGACGGAGAAAGATGGTTCAAAAATAGGAGCGTAGATGACCAAATCTGGAGAACGATCCTGCGCAATCAAGGTATGGATACCACAGTTTTCACCCGAGGTATCCCTGTGCATGTCTTGAAAGAAGAATGGTCTGGTTTATTGTTGGTTATACAAAAATTTATTACATGTGAGGGCCGTTTTGGCTCTATTTACATGTACCATGTGAGGTTAATGATGAATTTTATAGATGGACATGTTCTCAATTTACCACATTTTCTGCTAGCAAGCTTAAAGAAAATGAGTGTTACGGTTCAAAAGCATGTAGGAAACATTGAGCCACATCTCTATCACCACGGGCTCATAAGAATTCTGATTGAGGAGCAGTTAAAGAAATCTAAGGATACTTGGGATCAATTTCTAACAAGGAACTACTTCCAAGAGCCAGTCGAAGCCTCTGGGAGTAGTCCATCAAAAATCCCAAGGAAAAGTAGGAGGAGGGATAAAAATGCTACAGCCCAAGACTCCCCTCTTAAAGAAATTGAAGAGACTGCCCAAAAAGAGGAAGAAGACCAGCCCAAGAATAGGAAACAAAAGAAAGAGAAGGGCAAAGTAACCACTCAAGAAATCTCTCCATCACCTGAAAAATCCTTGGAAGAGGACTACCAGCCTCTGTCAGAAAGGCTAGTGGATCTCAAAGCTGCTGCCTTGGCCAAGAAACAACAGAAAGGGAAACAGAGTGCAGAAAAGACAGTTGTGAGTTCATCCTTGAGAAGAATCTCTCGGTTAAAAGGAAAATGGAAGAAAACAAAGGGAGAGCAGCCCCACATTATTGACTTAAGTGAAGAAATACTTGAGAGATCACCAGAACAGCCAAGCCTTGACATAAGCCTCCACGAGAGGAAAGTCCTTTTCGGCAAGAATGAGCAGGTAGTCCTCGTCCACAAGATTTTGAGTTCAAACAAAGAAAATCACCTTATGTGGATCCTAATCAGCAAGAGGTATACAATTACCTGGAATCCCTAGAGCAATCAGCTGCAGGACCTAGCACTTCTTTGCCACTTGATGCACAGGTTCAGTCTCTAAAACAAGAAGTATTTGAACTGGAAGTCCTAAATAGACACATAATACAAGAAAATGAAACACTCAAAGAGTAGGGTAAAGTGGACAAAATGGTCCACGATAATACCATGCTCCATTTAGGACTGTGCCAGAAGAAGAATAGAAGACTGAAAAAGAGATGCAAAAAGCTAAGCAGGGCTCTAATTAATCTCAAGTTTAAATGTCTGGTTAGAAAACCAAGGATGATGATGACGATGGCATCAAGGAAAAAGAAAAGAGGACTAGATGTCCTTGCAGAGGCCTCGGAGCATGTAGATTAAAAGGGAAATCACTCAGTTTTGGTTGCATGAGGACATGCAACACCTTCACAGTGGGGGTATGTTGAGCCTCAACCTTGCACCTTCCTACACACCCTCTTGACCCTCATACTCCACTCACTTCACTCATCCAGTGGTTGAATCATTGCATTATAGTTTAAAAAGGACTGTTTATATGGTTTTCTAACTATACTGATGTATGTTGTTTGGTTTAGTCTTTTGTTCATGCAGCTGCGGAAACTTGTCAGTTTCCGCAGCGAGCACAGGTTTCCGCAGCCAGCACAGGATTCCGCAGCTATTTTGTTAAAAGCTGTGCTCCAGGTGTCTTCTGAAGGAACGGGCTATATGGGCAAGCTCCAGATGGCATGTACATGGATCGTGTCCCTTTGAACCGGCCAAATCACCCATTAGAGGCCGCGGTCAACCAAAGTCAAAGACGTGGCCAACCAAAGAGTCCAGCGGTGGCACGTCACTGTTTTGGGCACGTGAATGATACGTGGCCTAGTTCCCAACTCACGGAGGCTCCAACGCACCTAAGGATCATTCTTGAACAATAAATCTAACAGCCAACCACTCCAAAGATTTATGAAGCATAACGACAGTTACACTAGACCTCGGCTGCAGAGATCTACGTGTCTATGGCACGCAGTTAATAGCATAAGTAGTTGATTAGTAAACTGTTATCTAATTTCCGCACGCTGCTGGTTATTTTGTCACCCCACTGTTATCTATGTTGCTGATTTGAATACATGAGTAGACCTTTCTGAAGACAGTCTTGTGATTATTTGATTGGTTGAAGTGGCAGAGGGCCCCTACACGCTGAAGCCCTGTAAAGTATTTGTTTAGTTTCATTATGATTTTGTTTTATTGATAGCTTGTACATAATATATTGCTTTATGTTTCTGTTGTTCATATCTTTATCTTTGTAAACTGATCAGTGCTTTTTACAGGTTCTCTTAGGCAGCCCGGGCAATCTTTCATTTTCTTTAATAACTTTTGGCATATGTGATCATCTTGTCCTTCCTGCTAACCTTTATTTTCTGCAATTTACATTCAGCATTGTCCTTTTTAAGTTGTTATTTGTTTATTTCTTTTTCTGCTAAATTAAATGTCATACTGCTTAACAATTTATGATTTCTTTCTGTGGTCAAATGACTATATCAGCAGGAGATCAGAAGATCACTAACTGTAGTGTCATTTAGTTGTCATATTACTTACTCATAGTTGCTTTCCATAAAGTAGATTGAGCTGAATGGTAAAGAACTAAAAGAGTCTAAGTAGTGTGATTAATTTCTTTTTACATTTAGTTATCATATTGCTTGTTATGTTCATGATTACTTCCCCAAGGTAGGTTGAGCTGAGGGGTGAAGGATTTGAAAAATTCAAGTAGTGTGATTAGTTTCCTTATGCAATTTATTTTCTTGAACAGTTAAATATCATATTGCTTGTCATGCTCATGATTACTTCCCCAAGGTAGATTGAGCCAAGGGGCAAAGGATCTAAAAAGCTCAAGTAGTGTGAGTTAGCTGCTTTACTTTAAGTTTGAATTGTTTTTCAAGTTTTTGCTTTCTTTTCATTTTCAGCAGCAAGGATACTGGGCCATTGCCATTAGTTCGCTTTTTGATGCATTTTGTTTTCTCTTAAGAATTGGTTTCTTTTCAGTTACTGTAAAGATTTCTTTTGAGCATTTTTCAAGTTTAGAAATCATCACCATTTACACTCCACACACTTCACACTTCACTTTCATCACCACACATTAAGAAAAGAATAAAATCCAAAACAAAACTAAAAGCTTAAAACGACAAAAGCCTAAGGAAATGGTTATCTAAGTACATATAGTACACCTCACTTCGTCAGTTTACGAACCCCGGGTTGACAATATAAATAGCAATTTAGATCACACTAAATTGACCAAACAGTATGTACACATTCATATAAGTCTGCATGCATTCTTAAAAGCATGGACATATTCCTCAAAGTACACATGTTATTAGGAATGTGTGTGCTTTTAAGAACATGCACACATCCTTGAAAAATATAAGTAAATATGCATAGTAGTTTGAGAAGCAATGAGGCTATAGGATGAGAAACACATGCATGTTTCTAAAAACACACATTTGTTTCTATGTCAGCATATTCCTACATACCCATTGCCACTTTTTTTCATCAATTTCACATAAATACCCTAAAACTAATTATAAAAAGAGCAAATATTTTCATTTATTATGTATTTAAATTTCTCAATTAAAGAGGAAATAATGTGTGAGAGTTATATATGTATAGTTACAAAATTTAAATTAATTATATTAAAAATAACATAAAAATTATATGAAACACATATAAATAAAATAAAGAATAATATGCTAAAATAATTATTAAAATATAATAATAATAATAAAAGTTTAATTTGATTTTTTTTATCTCTCCCATACTTATTTTCATGTATAAGAAATTAAAGATAAATATACCTTAAATTTATATTTAAAAATCATTTGTGACATTTTTAAATAATAAATATAATATTAACATATTAACATTTATAAATAATATATACAATATTTTTTTCGTCCAAATATGGCACATTAGATACAATGGAAACACAATTCTTGTAGATCCATCCAGACCCAATTCCTCTATGATCATCAAAAATGTTAAAAAAGGAATTATCCTAGACTCTATCCAAGATAAGACTAAGTTCTATTAACATTGAATAATCTAAATTGTCCAAATATTGGCATGTTGCAAATTCCATAAGTTGACAAGATTACATCGACCATGATAAGTGAGAATATTTAAAATAGCAAAGTTTTTTTTGTCTATATTAAATATATGTCCATTAATTTCTTTCTTAAGAAATGATTGACTAAGTGGAAGTTGTAGCCTTATCGTTTGACAAAAGTATTCCGTTCATTGTAAAATTGAGAATAAGTAATTAAATGAAAATGACTAGAAATATCCTTTAACTACACAACCAAGGGAAGTGGGGAAGTAAATTGATATTGTGAATTAAGAGTTGATTATTTATCCAAGTGATTATCAATTGAAAATATCCAAAGACCTAGAGGTGTATCTATCCTTTATCTAAGGCTATCTAAAGGTTATCTTTAACAAATATGTGAGAAGTATAAATTCTTTAAAGTCATTGGTACCCTTCCTTAGAAGTCATTGGTACTCTACTTAGATTAGCTTTGAAATTATAATAATGAGAGTTTGAGAAATAAAAAACACTTCCAAGCCTATATATAGAATCATGACCTAAGTTATGGGCTCTATTATAATTATTGTAATACATTGACTTGTCAACCAAAACTTCACCCACTTGTTTCCAAGTTGTAGGTATTTGAGGAAATTGGCATTGTTGAAATATGGCACATTCTCGTGTAATAATTTTTCCTAAAAAGAAATGGCATTTCTTGCAATTTAGATGCCCTAAAGGACTAGCAAGGATACAACCTTACATATTTTCATACCACCCTTGTCATGCCAAAGCTTCAAACCATCCTCTAGGCCCACCTCATTCCAAGGACTTTGTATTCCTAACATCCCTCCAAGTTTGTTGTCCACATATATATTCTAAAATGAGGTTTATAATTGTATTAGCTACCTTTAACAAAGTAAACATATCCTACTCCTTGCCTTATTCCTTTTCTTTAGAATTTCCCACATGAGTACCATATTGTTTAATGGTAATCATGTTAACAATATTGACTTCAAGGGAACTTTATTCTTCAAAATTTTAGGCCATGACCATTTGACCTCTTAGTTTTATATTCCTTGTAAAGAACAATAGCTCAATTTTGTTGTTTAAAAACCATCAAACTTGTTTTTAGCTTAAATTGGTTCATATGGTTGATCCTTGCTCAACTTAGAGTAAAAATTCTCCAAATGATGTATTAAATCCTCTATCATCCCAAGATCATATGTAGTCAATTACCCTTGGTGACAAGGGTAGTTGTGGTGGGATTTCCTAACAAATTCAAAGTACACCTACCAATCTCATGTAAATAGTGAATCAAATTACCATCATCACACCCCATGATTGCATTGGCTCCCACCTTTCCTTGTGAACCATTACCAACCTTTCACACTAGGTAAGAACCAATTACAACAATAGAAAAATTTAAAGCCTTCCATTGATTTGAAATATTATGAATGCTCTTCATATTCCTTTTGATCCAATCTAAAAGATCCCTAGGGATATATGTATTTGGGATAATGATCCTCTTTTGGAGACTCCATTTAGTAATTAGGTTCCAGAGAGCTTTTACTTCCAAATAGATTCCAAATGTATGAATATTCTTCAATCCCCAACCTCCACATTCTTAGGCTTGAATACATATTGTCATTCGTAATATGCATGCCTAGTTTATCATTGTCCCCCCTACAAAGGAAATTGAAACAAACCTTTCCTATTTTATCCAAAATGAACTTAGGAATATGAGCCAATGAATGCTAGTAAATTGGAATAGCCTCCAAAATTGATTTTACTAAAACTAATATGCCACCTCTTGACAACCACCTATTACAACAACATGTTATCTATTATCAATATTAGTAACTAACCAAATACAATCCTTATTTCCATATCGTTCGCTTCTTTTGGAGCCTAGAAATATTTAAAAAAAAAATTTGCATTGTAGGACTACGCAGCAGGGATGAGGAGTGCGAAAAGGATGTGACAGAGTGCAACATAGGGTTGGCATAGTAAAAAAATCACAACATGGGGTTGGTGTAGTAGGTAGGGTGCGACGCAGATGGATGTCACACAGAAGGGTGATAGTGGAGCTTGAGGAAGGAGGACGTGTGCAAGGAATGTTGATGATTACAATTTTGCAGAAGAAGGAGCCAACCATGGAGATCGTGGCAAGCAGGAAGCTAAAGATATTTTGAAGCAGGAAGAGACAAGGCAAAGTGGAGTCGAGTGGGGGAAGAGACATTTTTGACAACCATTAGCATGCATGGGACAACTTAGAAGGACAAGAGAAATATCTTAATGGCCTCTCAGGACAATTAGACTGGTTGGGTGGGAATATGAGAGGATTCGAGAGGGCTTTGAGAAACTATAAGACAACCCATTGAAGACAAAGCTAGGGTTGGATGAGTTGGTCAAAGCATTAGCAACAAGAGATGATAGTAGAATGTTGGGTGATTGTTAGATGGTCTGGCATAGAAGGAGTCGAGTCTTAGAGTTTGTAAATGTATCAATGTCATTTAATTGTACCTTGTGGGCATGTAGTTAAATCTGTCGTTTCTTTACAACCTTATGGTAATGATTTTGGCCTTTGGCAATATGAACTTAGTATTGATGGTTGCCTTCAGGTTAATGTTGTTGTGTAGCACTATCATGAAAGGTCGATGATTAGGTTGAATGAACTTATGTAGTCTTGGACACCATGCCTCTTCTATGTATATGAATATAAGCCAATGTTTGGGAAAGTTATTTTAGTCTCTTGTTGCATATTCATGTGAATGTTTTGTGCGTTAATTTATGGTATCACGTGCAATGATTTACAACTCTGTTGATGGGTTATAACTTTTTTTAATCATCCAAATGTTTATATTATTAATATGTTTTGGAATGGTGGTTTATGGTGATGATCCGGTCTAGTATGTGTTGAGATTTGTAGCTTGGGAGGTACCCCAAGCCCTAGGGTTTGGGATTTGGAGGAAAGAGCACCACAAATCTACTTTTTGGGCTTAGAACCCAAGCTTGGGGTTTTGTATCCAAAGGTGTGGGACCAAAACCACGAGGAGTTTTTTTTTTTTTACTCTTGGAGATGGGAGAGGACTCTTACAGAAGAAAGAGGCAACTTCAAGAACCAATATCAGATCTCTAGAAACAAAGTTCTTCTTTTTTTATATATTTATATTGGGCTAGAGGCACTAAAAGTCAAGTCATCCTACTTAGAACAGTGTCCTCAAGGCATACGTTAAGGCCTAAGGTGAAGTGTATAAATATAGGCGACGTTGGATATCATTTCTCACATCGTAAGTGAATCAACTCGTGAGTTTGACATCTAAAGTTGGTCGCAGATCTGGAGCATCTCAAGCGAAGGGAAGAAGGGATGGTTTGTCTCTCTTTTTTACTGTCTTGGGGGCCACAGAGGCTAGAAGCAGGGTCAAGTGGGTTAATGAAAAATATAGGTGTTGGTGCATGGTTTTTGGAGGGTCTTTCTCTCTATTTTATAGGTTGAGGTATATGGAATAATTACAGAAGGGTTGAGCCTTGTTCAGGGGCAAAGTATGGTGTCATGAGGCCTATTTCAAGGTTGGAAACTAGCCCAAGTTCCAGTGTTTGAGAGCATGAGATTAAGGAAGGAAGGTCATAGATTTCTAGTGGACTGTTGAAGCATAATTGGAGGGCTAAATAGGTTTGTTGGGTGCCTTAATCAGTGGGTGAAGCTACAACAATATGCACAAAACCAGAGGTATGTATTTGATGTTAGTGGAAGAGTTGTCTAGGTTGGAAAATTTTTTGTTAGTAATCTCAAGGTTGTTGGAGGGCAGTAAGGAGGTTTCCAAAGGATCCCTAAGTGCAGTCTCTTGAAGGACAAAGAAGACTGTTAGGAGAGGAAGATTTGAGTGAGCTTGGGATTGATTCTTGAAGGAAAAAGGAAGGAGGTCAAGGGAGAA
Source organism: Pinus taeda (assembly GCA_000404065.3). Taxonomy (NCBI): domain Eukaryota; kingdom Viridiplantae; phylum Streptophyta; class Pinopsida; order Pinales; family Pinaceae; genus Pinus; species Pinus taeda. The sequence goes on along the minus strand of APFE031669302.1, from coordinate 10,329 downwards.
AATTACATCATCCCAAGATCATTTTTGGAGAATGACATCTTGCAGTAATAGGTGGCAGCCCATTAGCCCAAATTTTGTCTTCATTAGAGCGGCACATGAAGGAATTAGAGGGAAGAAGTCCCAAAGGTTTTGAGGAGCAACAATGGGTAGTTAAGAGTTCTTCACAAATGGAGTTGTGAACAACTAAATAGGAGTCTATAAGTGTTGATACGTTGATGTACTAAGTATCAAATAGAGAGAAGTTGGATGAGTTGAGTTCAGTGACCTAAAGGAGTACGACCATTAATAGAGGTAAGAGTTGTAGATTGCGAGCACAAGGACCAATAGTTGTGTTCAGGGTACAATTGAGGAGCTGTGATGGTGCACAACATCAACTAGATGATAATTGTATCTTGTTCTTGTATGTTTGTATTAGTGGATGCATGAGGGCCATTATCCCTAGTATGGGAGCCTTAGAAATTTGTATTATCAGTTTGTTAATAAAAAAAAGTTGGATTTTGCAAAAAGTTGTCTATATTTGTGCATGTGTTGATTTACTACTATTTATTGTTTCGTTGTGAAAATTAGTTTGTTCGTATACTTGGATTGGTAGCACCGGTGATTGTAAGATTCTAACCAAGACACCAATATCATGGAAAAACAACAATATGGACCCATATTTTTCTGTGTGTTGAAACTTTTTTAATGAGAGTAAAGGGTTAAATGATTGATAGAGGGTCGAAGTCTTGGTTTCGATGGCAAGTCAATAGCAAAATTGTTAGAATATAATGTTGGCTTTATCTTTAAAATATTGAGTCCATGTAAGTGGTCTTACACTACGCATAGTTGTTGTGGGATTACACTGGGGTTTAGGTAAACAATGTTAGCACCATGTACAATGAGTAGTAACCACTAGGTTTTCTAGCATGTGTCAGTTAGGAATAGAACACCACAAACCATAAGACAATCTTGTCATATTGTGGAAACTTGGTTCTGACAATCACCCATTAGCATCTTGAGTGAGACTTCACTCAATCCATAGGTGTTTCCAAAAGGATCAATGCGAAGCAGGTATTTGTTGGCTATTGTGTCACAAATCCTGGGTCTGTTAGAATCCCACGCGCCAACAAATGGTTCTGTTGTTGGGATTGGGATGCTTGTGTGACAAGATTGTCTTCTAGGAATGTGGAAACCATGGAACCCAACGAGGGAGGAATTACATGGTGGTTCAAACTGAAGTTGCACAAGTTCGATTTGAAAGAGATTAGAGACAAGAACGAGAACTCGGAGAAATGGCTATAGAAGTACGTGTTTACCAAATTCCATGGAATATTCTTTGGAGAGTTCTTTAATATCTTGACATAGTGGGTTCAATGACTGAAGGACAACAACCTGATGTATCGACACAATAGGACAAGGAAGTGGACACTAAAGTAAATATGTCAACTTCGAGCGGTAAGCAACTAAACATCCCTGTGCTGTCAAGTTTTGGTTTGAAAGTGTTCTCGAAGGATATATTGTGGATTTTGCAACGGAAGTGATGGTTTCCTATACTACAATGAAGCTGCAATCTTTGAAGGGTCCAAGAGGGAGGTTTATAAGGTTAATCCCATTGTTAATAAAGATGATGTTGTATGACCATGGTGTTTTGTCTCTTGAGTCTGATACCATGAGAATATAAGTCGCCCGTGTGAACGGGGAAGTGGGGGAGGCACGAGAGATGGTTTGAGAAGTAGGAAAGTGAAAGAGGAAAACAAACTACGGTGGAGACTCGCAGTGGGTCAATAAGTGTGTGTAAAGAGGAAAAAGGAAAGGATGGAGCCAAAGAGTTATGAGGATGAAACTTTGAGGAGTGGTTGGAGATATCAATGGGATGATGTGGGAGGAGGTCGGTCAATGTCGATACCTGCTGAAAGAAGGATCCCATATGGATAGTCTAGGAGAGGCCATCATAGAGGAGGTCAGTCGATGTCGGTACCTGCCAAAATAAGGAGCCTAGATGGAGGGGCTAGGAGAGCCCATTGTAGGACAAGGATTAATGCAGTGACCATAGTTATGAAGGGACGCAGTTCGACATGCCATGAATGAAGGTATGAGAAATGGAGCAGGTGAGTCCGTGCGATACAGAAGATTCAGAACTGGAACAACAAAATCAAGCCATGCCCAGGGTCGAACCCACCACCCCACGTGCATCTACAAACCAGGAGGTAAGCACTCAATGCACTTATTCAACTAGTGTTGAAGGTAATTATAGTCAAGGAAGAAGAAATAGTAGTAGTAATAGTAGTGGAATTGGCCTAGTTGTAGGAAGGACAATGCAAGGTATTCAGATTCAGAGTGGTGCACAGTCAAGCGTGCAATTTTCTAGCAGTAGAGAAAGCACAGGAGGAAATACTTCGTCAGGAAGTACTGCATAGACTACCATGGAAGGTGTAGACTTGAGGATGCCCATGTTTCACGGTGTCGAAATCAAAGACCTATAACAACATTTGTTTCTATGTGAGGCCATATGGACAACTAAATAGGTTTAGGATGAGGCCACAAAGATTACACAACTAGAATCCACGTTTAGGGATCGTGCACTAACTTGGTACATGAAGTTTAAAAGTGCGACTCCAGCTGAACAAAATAGGACCATGGTGGAGATTAGATAAGCACTAATCGGATATTTAAAGGCCCAAGTATAATTCTCAGTGTATTATGAAACTCAAGGAGACAATTAGAGTCGAGGAGAATCAATATGGGACTTCGATCAATGGCTTAAAGTATTGAAGGATACGCTAACATTCGAAATTTCATATGCACAACACAAGGAATGATTTATTGCAAGACTACTACTACACATTAGGACAACCTTAATGCAACAAATGATCGATACATATTTGGAAGCATTGGAGTTGGCGTTGAAGTTAGAAGCCTCACCAACAGGTGGAGGGAAGAACAATGGTATGGCATAGGTGTAGTCCTAGTTGGTTTCACTGGCTTCCCAACTCCAAGATTTGATGAAAGGGAAAGAGAAGCGAGAGGAAGTATGGTGCACCATCTATCGAAAGAGCATCACCATAGGAATAAATGTAAATTGTTGACTGCTATATGGTGATTAGTGTAGTGAATATGCTTGAGCAAGGTAAAGGAATTTGGTTTGAAATTTGTAGGGTATGAGGTCATATACCATCCAGTTGCCCGATGATGCAAAACTATGCCACGATCCAAGATTTATTCTATGGCTTTTGTAAATTAGTGGGGCATGATATCCACCACTACTGTGTAATAGAGTTGATCCGGGGCGCACATTTGACTCATTTCGAGTGCAGGGATCCGAAGGGATGGAAGGCGCGTCAAATGGATTCAACCAGCTCAGATACAATCAAGGAGGATAGTATAACTAACAAGGGCAAGGATTAGGTATGGCAAGTAGAGGACCCGGTAGAGGAAGAGGAGAATTCGGTTGAGGATAGAACACCATAATCTGTTGCAATTGCGAGCAATAGGGACACTTGGCTTGAGATTGCACCAACCCATTGTTTGGTCAATTTAGTGTGTTCTAAATTGCTATATAAATTGTCAATCTGGGAGTCGTAAACTGTTGAAGTGAAGTGCACTATCTATGCAAGATAACCATTTTCTTATTTCTTTGTCGTTTTTAGTTTTTGGTTTGTTTTTGGATGTATCTTCTTGTTGATTCCCTAATGTGTGATGGTGTGTGAGATGGTGATTCTAGTAATCAAGTATGGACAAATTTATTCAAGGTAATGATGGCCTTTAAAATGATTTCCAAACTTCAAAGTGTTCCAAAGGTGTTCAAACTTATAATGATGAAATCAAGATGTGCCTAGATTCTAATTAACAAAATAGTGAACTAGTGACTATGGAACCCAATATCCTTGTTGCTGTATAAAGAAAAGAAAAGACTGAACTCAAAGCAATTTAAAGACTGTAAGCAAAGTAAACTAATCATATCACATCAACTCATTTTTGACCCCTCACCATTTGACTCGCTCTGGATATAGGAGGTAATCATACACAAATTGAGCGATCTAATATCTAAGTTGCATAAAATAAAGCTAAGATTAAACTACACATTCACCCTACAATCCCTCACCATTGGACTCGCTATGGCTATAGGAGGTAACTGAAGAATTATATGAATAGTCTAATCACTAACTTGCAGAAAAATAAATGAACAAAGCAAAACTAAAGAAATAAGCAGTGCTGGAATTAGAACCAATAAAACAAATCAGCAGTTGGACAAGATAACTCCATCATGTCATTAGTCATCAAAAACTATATGCACTACCCAGGCTTCCTATTAGAACTTGAAATGCAAACACTAATCAGTTGACAATCAATTAAAAACATAAAAGAAGCTATGGATAGCAAATAACATAAATACCATGAGCAAGTTAATATATACAACAAATATCTATGGTATCAAGAGCGTAAAATGAAGAAAAACATAAAGCTATACGTCAACTATAGGACCTTGGTGTACAGGGGCCCTCTGCACCCTCGATCAATCAAAACCAATCACGAATTTGAATGCAAAATCAGTTCTTCTCATATATTGCAATGTAATTATGAAATAGAACTAAGTCTCGGATCAATGGCTCGTACAACAGTCAAGTTTACACAACAACAACTACTAGTCTATACGCATATGAATATGCGTTATTTATAGCAGAAAATACATAACTAACTAACACGGTCTGTGCTGGTAGCCAAACACGTAAAAGACCATAATCGGAATTTTAGCAGCATGGTACCCGTGGGAAGTAAATCCAAGGAGGTGGTTTGTTGGATTCGGTCCATGATTAGTCCCTAGGTGTTAGCACACCTCCTAAAACTCAGGACCTTGCCACACAATCCTCCTCGTGATGAAAACAGAGTCGTGCCACCACTAAACTCCTTGTGTTGACCACCGTTTGACTGGCCTTGACCGTAGGCTTCTGTGGATGATTTGGCTGAACCAAGGGGACACGTTCCATGTCCACATCCTTTGTAGCTTTCCCATGTGGCTAAGTTCTTCAATAGACACCTGTAGCATAGAGTTTAACAAAAAGGCTGCGGAAATTGATTATGGCTGTGGAAAGTGACAGATTCCGCAGCTAGTTGAACAAAAATCTAAATCAAACAGCAGTCACAAAACATAGTTAGGAAACCATTTATATACTCATTTTAAACTATTATGCAATGATTTGATAGCTTAGAGGTTCAGGTAACTGGAGAAAAAGGCTAAAAAGGAATGTAAGGAAGGTGTAAGTTTGGGACTCAACATACCCCTACTGTGAAGGTGTTGCATGTCCTCATGCAACCAAAATTCAGTCATCTCCCTTTAGTCTATGTATTCTGAAGCCTCTGCTAATACATCCAATCCTCTCTTCTTCATTCTTGGTGTTACCACCATCCTGGGTTTCCTTATCAAACATCTGAACTTGAGATTGATTAATTCCCTGCACAACTTCCTGCACTTCTTCTTTAGTTTCTTGTTCTTCTTCTGCCACAAACCCATATGTAACATGGTATTATCATGAATAATTTTGTCCAATTTTCTTTGCTCTTTTAATGCCTCGTTTTCTTGATTAATGTGCCTGTTTAAAACCTCCAATTCAAACACTTCTTATTTCAAAGCTTGAATATATGCATCTTGTGTTATGTGAGGCAGAATGGATGGTGTGCTCGGGCATGCAGCTGTCTTCTCTAAATATTCGAGGTAGTCATATACCTCTTGCTGTTTTGGATTGATTTCAGGTGTTTTCCTCGGGCTGGCTTCAAAGTCTTGTTGAGGAGGAGGATTGTCTTCTAGTTCTGGCCGAGAAGGGCTTACATCAACATCTCAAGGGTTGGCTTCAATATTTGGCAGAAGATGAGATGGACTATGGCCAGCTTAAGGTTTCTCAGGTGTTTCCCCACCCAAGTAAATGAAGTGGGGTCCTTTTACTTGTGTTCTCCTCCACTTTCCTTTGAGTCTGTTGCTCCTTCTTAAGTACTGTGGGCTAGTACTTTCCTCTTCCATAATTTGTTTCCCTTTTTCTTCCTTCTTAGTTGAGGCAGCTTGTTTTTGGAGATGCACTAGTCTCTCAGATAACACTTGATAGTCTTCCTCTATAGATGGTTTTGGTGATTAGTAAACATCTTGTAAGTTCCTCTTTCCCTTCAACTTTCTCTGCTTTCTATCCTTAGTTCTTTCCTCCTTTTCTTTTTGAACAGTTTCTTTAGTTTTATCAATAGGAGAGTCATGGAGTATGGCACTTTTTCCTTTTCTCCTACTCTTTCTCGGTGCCTTTGGTGTACTTCTTCTCGGTGCTTCAGATTGCTCTTGAAAATAGTTTCTCACTAGAAAGCGCTCCCAAGTATCTTTGTTTCTCTTCAACTGGTCTTCAACTAGAACCCTCACGAGTCCATGATGATATAAATGAGGCTCTATATCTCCTATGTTCTTTTGGACTGTAGTACTCATCTTTTTCAAACTCAACAGTAAGAAATAGGGCAGATCAAGAGCTTGTTTCTCTAAAAAGTTCATCAATAGTCTAGTGTGATACATGTACATCATCCCAAATTGGCCTTTACAAGTGATAAACTTTTGAATGATTAATAATAAGCATGCCCATTCTTCTTTCAATGCATGAACAAGAATCCCTCTTGTAAATACAGTAACGTCCATACCTGGGTTATGCAATATAACTCTCCATGCTTGCTCGTCCAGACTTTTGTTTTTAAACCAACGCTCACCTTCCTAGGGCAAATCTGCAGCAGTTGCAATTGAGGCTTCAGTGACCGTGAATTTCAGGTCTCCAATCTCCACCACTTGGTCATTGAAAGACCTTGCAAAGGCTTTTGTGACTTCCTTATTATGGCCTTTGAATTTTTGGATGAAACAGAGCCATTTATCTTTCTTCAGCAATTCCTTTGCCTGAGGGTACCCTTCTAAAAATTTAAGCCCTTCCAGCTCTGCCCTCAGTAGCTGTCCCATCTTTCTTTTTTTTAGAATTCTCTCTGGAATTCAACTGCGTATTGTATGAGGGTTTTATCAGAGGTAAGATGGTTCTGTTTGCAAAGTTTGTGGAAGAACGATGCATGAAATGGAAAATGGATACGGGAATTGGGATGTTCAGAAGTTGTAAGCGGAAACAAAGGATGAGCAGCCAAGATAAAATGGAGACATATGCTAATGAAGTGCAGCTTTAACACAAGTGAAATGGCGTCGAAATTTTGAATTGAACGACTGCGTGAGAGACGTTACACGTTGATAAAATGACTGCACAAAGTACGGTGGAGAGGAGCCGTATTCACATAGGTCACGTCTCATGAATACAAGTGGAGTGTGGGAGTGCAGTTCATCTATGAGTTGAACCCGAAAAATAATCATGAGACCGTTTAGGGAGTAAATGTATGATTTATGGAGTAAGGTCGTGGAATGGTAGTGGAGCTATCGTAATAATCATTGCACATAGTGAGCTTTAATGGTTCAATAACTATGCAAATTTGTGCCTTTAATTGTTATTTGAAATAAATTTTTGCCCATACCTTTAGAATCCTTGTCATTGTTGTCCAGTAGCCCTGACTCAATTGCTGCTTGTTGATGTCTGTAGATGCTCCATATACATGTCTTCATGCTTGGCCATACCTGCATTTTCATTTTATTGCACTAACACCCTGACTGTAAATTTGAAAAACAGAGTGGTGGCTGTGGAAACTGATTCCGGTTGTGGAAACTTGGCACAACAACCACTTAGCTAAATAGAGATAGTTAGACAATAACTATCTGAATGGAAATGATCATGGGGGCAAAAAAAACTTTTATTGATGAAATGAAATGGATGAGATAGAGTGAAATGAAGTGAGTGGAGTGAAAATGGAAATTAAATGAAGTGAGATGAAGTGAGTGGAGTGAGATGGAAATGAGAAAGAAAGAAAGAATTTTTTTTTTGGAAAATATAGAGTGTCAAGTGTCCCTGATTTTCACTCTACATTTTCTGTATAAGACCGCCAATCAAAGATTGGTTTTCAGGCTTATACAAATTTATTTATTTTCCCCCCCTTTTTTTTTAACACAAAGGAACAAAGGCTAGGTTGGTGGGGAAGAAGAATTCTTCTTCACCAACCTTATTGCATAATTTTCTTGAAACATTTTGACAAATTCTTCTTTTGAGAGTGGCTTATGATAAATATTTAATCTATGGCCATTCGCAATAAGAGGAGTTTTAAATTCATCAATGGTCTTGATTCTTACCGCTCCATTGTTAAAGACTTTGTTGATCTGATATGACCCAAGCCAATGAGTCTGAAATTTTCCTTTGAAGTCTTTAAACTTGGAAACAAATAGTAGTGCCCAATCTCCCTCTTGAAACTTTTTCTCTTTGATAAATCTGTCATGCCACTTAGCTCTTTGATGTTGAACTAGATCATTTCTTAGAATTGCTTCTTTTCTAATTTCATCTAGTTCATTCAACTGCTCCATTATGTGTTTTTGAGCTTCTGATAAGTCCATCCCCAACTGAACTGCCATATTGAAAGTTTTAACTTGAAATTCAATGGGGAGTAGGACTTATTTCCCATAAACAAGTTCATAAGGAGAATGTCCTGTTGTATTCCTCCATGTAGTTCTGTAGGCCCATAAGGCTTCAGGAAGCCTTTCAGCCCAATCTCTTCTATGTAGATGAACAGTCTTGGTGATGTTACTTTTAATGAATTTGTTTGTAGACTCCACTTGGCCATTTGCTTGCGATGGTAAGGAGTAGATTTCCTGTGCTTGATCTTGTATTCTTCCATCAGCTTCTCCATCATGTTGGATGTAAATTGACTTCCCTGATCTGTCACAATTTCTCTTGGGACACCAAAGCGAGTAAAAATATCCTCATAAAGAAAGTTAACAACTGAATTTTCAGTAGCGGAAAGTAATGCTTTGGCTTCTATCCATTTAATGACATAATCAGTGCATACCAATATATACTTATTTTGCTTAGATGGTGGATTAATGGGTCCAATGAAATCTAAAGTCCATTTTTCAAAGGGTTCAATGAGTACCTGAGGTTGTAATGGCATTTCATTTGAAAGAGTTGGTTTCCCTACTCTTTGGCAGCTGTCACAACTTCTGACATATTCTTTTGTGTCCTTGAAAAGGGAAGGCCAATAATATCCTAAAGAAAGGATTTTATAGGCCGTCCTTTTGTTAGCAAAGTGTCCATCGCATGGCTCATCATGACATGCCTTGAGGATATCAGGCATTTCATCTTCCCGAACACATCTTCTGATCACACAATCTGGCCCTGTTTTAAACAATTCATTAGAAATCCATGAATATTTTGAACTCTCCTGAATACTTTTTCTTCTTTCACCAAGAAATAGATGTGGAGGCAGTTTCCCTGTAACCAAATAGTTAGCAATATCTACATACCAAGGAGTCTTAGTAGTTACTGCAAACAAATATTCATCTGGAAACTTATCCTCTACAAGAGAATCTTCGTTAGTATTTTGGATTCTAGACAAGAAATTAGCTATTGTATTTTGTTTCCCTGGTCTATCCAACACAATAATATTGAATTCTTGTAAAAGTAAAAACCATCTTGTAACTCTGCCATTAGTAACAGGTTTGTTCATGAGATATCTAATTGCAAAATGATCAGTATGGAAAAAAGTTTCGTACCCTGTTATATAATGTCTAAACTTGTTAATTGCATGAACAACAGCTAAGAACTCTTTCTCAGTCACAGTATAATTTAACTCAGTGGGAGTCAAATTTTT
>APFE031669289.1:68161-98033 GCA_000404065.3 Pinus taeda | reverse complement strand
GTTGAGAAGGCTTCTCAATGATGTAGGAAAAGAACAGAAGAATTCCACCTCCATCAAAAGCGACAACCAGAGCACCATTAAATTGGCACACAATCCAGTGTTTCATAAAAACACCAAACATATAGACACTCAGCTCCATTTTATCAGAGAGAAACTATAGTCAAAAGAAATTATTGTTGAATATTGTAAAACTTGTGACAATAGGTTCCAAATACAATTTTTTGAAATCTACTCAAGCCCAATAATTAGCCTCCTCTTGGTTTGGAACAACCAAGACTACCAAAGATGACTCAAAAGTTGTTGTCATAAATCTAATAAAAAAGAAACATGCAAGGTATTTGAGTTTCTTCACTATTATAATTATTTGTTAAGGGGGGGGGCCGGGCGAAATTGTGGAAAACAACTTTAAATGCAAGGGAGAGAGAAAACTCCTTCAGATATATCCCATGTGTTTGTAAACAATGATAAATGTATCTTACTAGGAAAGAAATTTCCAGAAAGAGAGCTCAAAAGGAGTAATTAATGGGTACAACACCTAGTGAGTAAGCCATTGTTAGTTATCTAGCTCAAAAGGATTTTAAATTGCTCTAATTGAAGCATATTTGTATAATGAAATGTACTACATAATTAATGTTTATGAACTCATTTTAAGTGATCTTATTAATATTCATTATCCTCCTCTTTAGCTCAATGCTATGTTGGCTCTATATCTACCCAATTCCTCATTTAACTAGAAAAGGGAGAATTAAATTTAATATTTTTACCTACAGAAGAAGATGGGCATGAAATCATTTTTAACTTGTTAAATGGTATTCTAAGTATACACATCCACTGTTTGGTGTAAATCATTGTTGTATAAGATCAAATTTCAAGCTGGATTATGCAAGAACAAATTAAACAAAACCAACAAAAACAAACAAAAAAAAAAAATAAATAAATAATAAAAAAACAAAAAAAAATAAAAATAAAATCACAAGATATGGTAGGATTTGAAACTACAAATGATAAATTAGCATCATTGCTCACATGCATCATAAACCACTGAAAGAATGTTAATCATGCAATAGGATTTGAAGATACAAAGGATAGATTAGCATCATCCTTGGCATGCATCATAAACAACTAAAAGAATGTTAATCATGCAATGAAAATCAAAATTGTCAATTTGATTGACAATACTTGTTCTTAGGAAAAGGGGTATCTTAAAACAAAGTAGAACAACATTCAAAACCCAATTCAGGAAACTTTAATTTCAAACCAAAACATTTGTTTGTTTGAGCTAAAACTGCTACCAATGACCATTTTTTTGAGTGACACCCCCTAGGAATATAAAAAACGCAAGCCTTTATGGTCAACAGAAACTAGAAAACCTAAATGAACAAATTATATTCAATCCAAAGAATCATCTTTACCCATAATAGACAAAAAAAAATTGTAGCTTTTGAAGCGTCACACTTGAGTTAAGTGTGCATGTGAACGATAAAGTAAATTGCCTATTAGTCTTTCATCGTAGCCCAAAATTCCTTGATAGGGTCAACATTGCAGAAAATACACACCATTAACAACCTCACTAGTTACAATAGAGTACCCTCATTATGACGCCAGTCCCCTTATCACAAGTGTTGATAAACTTCACGTTAATTTCAAGTTGCAAGACTATTTCTTGGACCCTAGGTGCATAATTGTTTGAAAAAACTACCTTTAAGATAGACACAAATAAAAATAAAGGGCAACCCTATCTTTGAAGAGTCAAGGAAGAGAAAAGGTCTTTGGATGGATTTATGATTTTGAGTCTGAGAATGAATGCATAAAGAAACCTGTGATAGGTGGTTTACTATGAAAGTACCAAGAAATAAAACAATGCAATTATTGGGGTAAAAATGTAGTTGTGAAGTTATACAACTACCTCAATACAAACAACACTGAGAAATACATGAAGTCATAACTCTATCTGAGGATGTAAGTTCAAGAATTTTCTTTTTTGTTTGTCCTTTTTGTTGGGATTGAGCTATGGAAATCTCACGAGCTAGATCTTTTACTTTAAGGTCTAAAGTTTGGTAGATATGGGCAATGCTTCACATGTTGTTATGTTGGGAAAATTTTTAAATTATTAAGGGCTACATGAATGTGTTATCACTCTTGTTTAGCTAAAGATGGGAGGCAATCCATGTTCTTCCTTTGTTTTTTTCATTTTTCTTTTGTTAAGAAATAAGATATTTGTTTTGTTCATTTTTGCATTTTTCTTTTGTTAAGAAATAAGATATTTTTATATTTCCATGCAGAGTACACAACTATAAAAGCAGAGGGCTGCATCTATAAATTTTGGGTTGATAAATAGCTCGGCATAGTTTATAGAGCTTATGTTACTAAGAATTCTGGTGACAATTCTTTGAACACTAAGTGCATAATTATTTCAACAAATAGAAGGGTAGTTTTTGATAATACATGCTATGCCTACATATTCCTTTAGATGGTCATAAGGAAGGAAAAAACAATGGTTGTTAAAATTAATTGCAAGTTCAAGTTTAAGTTCATTCTCAGTCTTATTTTAAATAATAATAAGATAATTTTTCATGTGATTTGGAGATATGCAATGGCGAAGATTTTTCTATGTTGTCAAAATAATCCTGAAGCAAAATGAAAAGCACATGTAATAATACTTAAATCATTGATGAACAGATAACATGTAGAACTATGGCGTGAAAAAACAACATGCTCTGGTGTTTGGATTTCTCCTTCCAAAAATCAACTAGTCCAGGGCATACCCACAACCATTATAGTGGCAAGGGTAGGGGCTCAACAATTGGCCTATATATTAGAAGCAGTGTCTTCCCCATTGTAGAGTAGGGCCTCAACTACTAGCAACCTAATTAATTTGTTTGGGGTGGGAGGCATATGGGAGATAGAAGTTATTGCTCACACTAGAATCATGTCACATAAAGGTAGGGCCAAAAAAATACCAAATCACAAAATGTTAACAAACTTCAAACAACTTTTGTGACAATGGAAGGGAGACGATTGATAAATCTTACATGCTGATCTACATTAGCACTAGTAGGTGCACAAAACCCATGGTGCATAGAACTAGTGGCACCTGCAAAAAAGAGGTGGATTTTGACATACGATACTAGTTTGCAATTTATATTCAAAATTTAGTTAATCTTTCGAAATACATTACTACCTTTTAACTTACATTAACACTAAAAAATCTTATTTAAGCTCATCTAAATTTGAGATGAAAACAATAACAATGATACTAATCAAAACTCAAATGAAAATACCCCATAAAAAATTCAAAAAATCACTTATTTTATTATTATTTATTTATATCCTAACTCATAACTTATAAAATAATATCACTATTCATTTATATCTTAAATCATATATTATAAAAAATAATAAAAACATATTATCAAACTGAAATTAATATAAACCAAAACAATTAAAATATCTTTATATTTTTCTTTTCTTTTCAATATTTGAAGATTGCAGATTAATCAAAAGATACAGACATATCATGTATAAAGGAAACCAAGCTACTATAACCAATCTTGTCCAAACAACCGTCGAAGTCACGAACGACACTATAACTATTTTTCTGAATATGTATATAGAGTCTGGATACTACAAAATAATTTTTCTGAATACGTATACTACAAAATAGCTCAGGAGTATTGATTCTGGATACTACAAACTCAGGAGTATTGATTTGTACAGTAGTATTAAACTGTATGCCAAATCCACCATAAACAAAACATTTATACATACAACACGCTAAGTTAAGAAGGGCAGTTAAGAAGGGGTATAGCAACTGCATTGCCTTACTAATAATAACGACCAGCGAGCGATGAGGACATTTTTTTTTCATAAAGCTAGATTAAATCCCATCATATAAATTACAAAAAAAAAAACAGATCTATTTTTTTTCATAAAGCTAGATTAGATTAAATCCCATCATATAAATTACAAAAAAAAAAACAAATCTAAGAGTTTGTAAAAGCCAAAATGGCATACATACTATGTCTCTACTGAAGCCTCTCCTCATGGTGCTTTTGCCAATTTTAACAAATCTTGTGTAAGATGATGGCGTCGTGCACTTTCGCAGCCCACCATTCAAAGAGTCTATCCGTGCACATGGAATTTTTGGTGAAAATATCTTGATAAACGTTGTAAATACGCTTTTGTTCAACCAAGGAGAGGGTTTCCCCTACGCCGATAATACCAGTCACCAGTGCACTTGGAAATGTCGGACATTCAGTAAGGAGCTTGACCATTGTATCAGCCCAATTGGTAAGAAAATCGACACGGAATGACATTGAAGTAATTATCTCTCCATTACCTATAGCATTCAGAATCGGATCAATTAAAATGGTAAGCATGTCACGCGCAGGATAGTAATCTTGTACCGCTCCACCAGCTACTGCATTACGAAGATCGGGATCTTCACAAAATTCTTTGACCACTATTGCTAACAACTTTGTATCGCAATGCCGAATGACGCCGACTAGCCAAGACAAGTCAGAACAAACCCCTTTCATATAACTTTTATCTAATCTAGATTTAATAAATTTAACATCTGCCCTAAACCGGTTCAAAATGACATGTCTGCAAGCATCTTTAATAGCTAGCGACGTATCTAACTTAAAGTAGTCAAACATTTGTTTCTCCACAGTGCTGCGAAGATTTACTTTATGGTAAGTAATCTGCAACAATTCTTGTAGAGACTGCTTCACCATCTTTATATCCTCGCAATCTGACTTGCTTTGGCTCATACCAAGTCTGGCAGCTAAGTCAGGCAATACATTTATGTTCAACGATGACAACAGCACGCGAAGCTTGGCTTCTTGCTCACGATTCCACCGCATAGCAGCTAAATATCGCATACATGACTCCATACAATCACGAAACATCACTTCAGAAGCAACTGGTAAAATAGCCAATGCTTCATCCACATCGGTGAAATTAAAGCATTCGTGTGTATCATAAGAATATATTAGATGAATACATTTAATGTAACTCTCTGGATGGCAAGAACATGTTACCTTCATTACAAATGGTCGTTTACCCAAAGACCCACTTTGGGAAAGCTTGGTTTCAAAAAACTCAGCCTTCTTCAACACTTGAGAATGAAGTAAAACAGGATTTCCGGGATACTCCACTCCAGCTGAATCGATTAAATTCAATCTTACGTCGGCCGTATTCTTGTCCCCAAATCCTAGTGGCTGGTTAGCCATTGCTTCCCTGCAAATTTGCAATCACACTTTGGCCTCAATATCTTTGCAGAGAGTATTACGATCTTTGAATGCAGTGACCATTATTAAACACCGTCCAAGAATCTCTGTCTGCGTCTCATCTCTTTCGATGTGATAATCTAATTTTGATTGGACATCACTATCCTAGGATGTAGGACACATTGCTTTAAGGAATCAATGTTAACACGAAATTATCAGTGGCTTTACATCATGTCATGATTTAAAGAACCGATGCTACGAATAAAAAATCATGGTGGGGTAAATGAATCATATTAATAAATAAATAAAAAGTAACGTTGGAGCTTCGCAAAATTCTGCTTCGAGAGTCAAATCTGCGTTGTAATCTGACAAATTTAAAAATGTATTTTTGAATAATGGGTTATTTCTTTGAACTTCAAATACGGAAGGAAATCATATTTTCTTATTTTATATTTAAATTAATGAAACTCCATTGTTTTATAATAAAATTGCAAATTTTAAATTTTCTATTATAAACATTTATAAACTAAAAAACTATTTAATTTTCAAATCCTAAATTCATAATTATTTAATTTAAAATTTCCAAATTCCCATCAATAGATAAATACATACCAGAAATTTTGAAAACCCCCTAATTTTTAAGCAGTTAACCCAATTCTATGTGCCCCTTCCCACCTGTACCATTATACAGAAAAGTAAAGTGAGTGAATCAATTTGATAAAATAATTAATCAAATAAAGGAGTAACCGACATCGACTTATTGCTTTATTTGTCAGTGTTTGTGTCAACTCAAGTTTTATGCCAGTAATTGTGAAAATATGCCGAACTAAGCTTTATGTGAGTGCTTTATGTGAGTGGGTGCTTTATGTGAGTGCTTTATATTCTCAGTGATTTTGAGAATATGTGGGACACTAGATAATGATGTTTTTGTTAAACTCAACCTTTATGCGAGTGGTTTTGAGAAATTAAATAATTAATAAATTCGATAAATGTTTTATTTATAATAATAAAATAAATGTTTTTATTTTTATAAATTTTATTTAAAAATTCATTACAATTGGAAATTTTGGAATTGATAAAAATGGTGGTTACAATATATAATTTAGATATTTTCACATAAAAATAATAAATAATTTATATATTTAAATAATAATAAAGAATTATAGTATTATTAAAATATATTCACAGATTATTTTAGAAAAAAGTATAAAACAATTAAACACTTTATAAAAAAAAATTTTAGAAAACATAACACAATAAAATCATTTTTATAAAAGTAATTTAACACTCTTAGAAATTAGAAGTAAACAAATTACTTATTCATCATAAAGGTTCCACTTTCAATATATCACGACCACGCAAGTTAAAACACTCAAGATTTGAATATTGCCAGTTAATATTACATCTTAAAAGAATTAGAGATATCAAGAGTTCCTTAATTACATCTAAGTAATCAAATTAACAATTAATTTTGTTATCATGCAGTTTTAGTTGACTTTAGTTCAGTTTTATAAAAACTTTAATTAAGCATAAGTATATCTTATTGTTTATGCAATGATATATGATTGATTTTTTTATATTTTTTTTTTATGGAAAACGTCATAATTTTTATTATAATAAGGAAATTTACACGTTGAAGATGTTAGGTAGCATATGAGTAATCAGTGACCTGGTCACTATCTATAGTGTTGTCTCAAAAATATACGTCGATCTCATCAAAGGGAGACTGCTATAAATAATTACATATGAAAGTTTAGTGATATATAGACATAAATATGTTATAATTCAAATATATACATCAAAATTTTGTCATAAAATACTAAAAAAACAGGGCCTCGGCCCCATCAAAATTGTCCATCCATAAATGGCAGTGATAGTAGTTGTATGATTTCATGTCCTATAGCTCTTGGATCAACCATATGCCCCTTGGCAGGTACGTGGCTTCCTTGGATAGGAGATCGGAAATATTGTTACGTTCCCTGTAAATTTGATGACAAGAAGATATGTCAAAATGTGTTCTCAGTCTCAAAGAATCAGCCAATATGTGTCGTAAAGTGTGTGTGTGACCAACAATTTGCTGATTAAACCATTTAATAATGATCTGTGAGTCACCAAAAATTTGCAAATTTCGACATGCTTTGACAAGTGCCGGAGAGATATAAGTTCAACAAAATTATTTGTCCTCCCCTCCCATCCCATTTGAATCCTGTAGGAGTGTGTATGATTTATATGGAGGAGTATGTGTCCCCCACATCCATGTTGTTGTGTCGATCCATCAAAATAAGCCCATGGCATATCATAATCAATGAGTTCAGCTATGATGTTGCGTGTAGGAGGCACACAGGTTTCCTCTAGTAAACTAAGATAATCAGTGGTGGGTGTAGCAATGATATTTGACCAACATGGTACAGTATCAATGAATACTATCTTGTTCTATTGTAGCCAGATATACCAGCAAACCATAACAGGTAGGTTCTGATACTTGTGTGTATGAGTAGTTGTCCACCATCGGTGCCATTCCTCCTCAGTATCGAGTCTAGTCCAATTATTTTGAATATGTAATTGTGCAGTAACCTCGAACCAGATGGATGTAGTGGTTGTGCAACTTAGGAATAAATGATCACATGTTTCAATTTCCTTCTTGCACAAGACGCACCAAGTCAAGCCATGAAATGTGCATTTAAGAAGGATGTATGTTGTAGGAACCTTATTCCGAAGGATGCATCACATGAACATTTTTGCTCTGGGGGTAGTCTTCAGCTTCTAAAGAACATCCCACCACCACTCTGATGTAATGAGTCTGTGTTCAGCATTAATAAGTAGGTATCCATGTTTGGGGGAGTAGTTTCCATTTGGTGAGTGGGACCAATTTAGCTCATCCTCCCACTCTGTAATCCGGACATGCGATTCCAACAGTGTTGTTATATAATTTTACCAATTAACGAGTCAGCATGGTGGGATATTCAGTGTGATGGTGTTTTTCCACGCCTGCCGGAACATATCAGTGTGCTCTGGATCAACAATTTGTGCCAAATTGGTGTGTCCAGAGTCCGATAGATGTTGTATCAGCCCAGGTGGGAGTAAATGAGCATTCCCACAACCAATCTAGGAGTCCATGCCAATCCAAACAGAGAGACCATTACCAATTCTCCAAGTCAATCCATCTTGAAAATGATTCAATGTGTTGAATACCACCCGCCAGACCGTGAATATGTTATCCCTGTCCAATGTAAGTAGCTTGATCGAGTCACACAAATGTAATGGGAAGATGCACTTCTAAATTCATAATTATTTAATTTAAAATTTCTAAATTCCAACCCATAGATAAATACATACCAGAAATTTTGAAAAAACCCTAAATTTTAAGTATTTAACCCATTTCTATATGCCCCTTCCCACCTGTACGATTATACAGAAAACTAAAGTGAGTGAATCAATTTGATAAAATAATTAATCAAATAAAGGGATAACCGACATCGCACGTATTGCTTTATTTGTCACTGTTTGTGTCAACTCAAGCTTTATGCCCGTAATTGTGAAAATATGTAGAACTAAGCTTTATGTGAGGGCTTTTGAAAATATTAGTAGATGATAATTTTTATATTGGGAGTGACTTTCAGAATATATCGTACATGTAATATTGATGCTTGTCGAGCTTTATGCGGTGCTTTTTGAGAATATTAATGTATGATACATGTATTTTCTATATTCTCAGCGATTTTGAGAATATGTGGGACACTAGATAATGATGTTTTCGTTAAACTCAACCGTTATGCGAGTGGCTTTGAGAAATTAAATAATTATTAAGTTTTGATAAATGTTTATTCATAATAATTAAATAAAAAATAATGTATTTTATTTTTTTTATAGAATTTGTTTAAAAATTATTACAATTGGAATTTTGGAATTGTGTACAGTATATAATTTAAATAATTTAAATATAAAATAAAAATAAAATAAATATTTATATATTTTAAAATATTTAAGTAATAAAAATTTAAAATATTATTAAAAACTATATTACAAATTATTTAAAAAAACATAAAACAATTAAAACACTTTTATAAAAGTAAATTTTAAAACATAATACAATTAAAGCACTTTTATAAAAGTAAAGGTAATTTAGCACTCTTAGAAATGTAGAAGTAAATAAATTACTTATGCATCATAAAGATTCCACTTTCAATATATCACTTATATAAATTTTAGGGTATATTTATCACGACAACGCAAGCTAAAACACTCAAGATTTGAATATTGCCTTGATTGTTAATATTAAATCTTAAGAGCATGAGAGATATCAAGAGTTCCTTAATTACATTTAAGTAATCAAACTAATAATTAATTTTGTTATCATGCAGTGTTAGCTGACATTAGTTCAGTTTTATAAAAACTTTAATTAAGCATAAGTATATCTTATTGTTTATGCAATGATATATGATATATATGATTGATTTTTTTATATTTTTTTCTCATTGTAAAATCATAATTTTCATTATAATAAGGAAAATTGCACGAAAATTGCACGTTGAAGATGTTAGGTAGCATATGAGTAATCAGTGACTTGGCCACTATCTAGGTAGCAAATGAGTAATCAGTGGCCTCGTCACTATCTATACTGTTGTCTCAAAAATATATGTCGATCCCGTCGAAGGGAGACTGTTATGAATAATTGCATATGAAAGTTCAGTAATATATAGACATAAATATGCTATAATTCAAATATATACATCAAAATTTTGTCATAAAATACTCAAAAAATAGGGCTTGGCCCCATTAAAATTGTACATCCATAAATGGGTAGTGATAGTAGTTGTATGATTTCATGTCCTATAGCTCTTGGATCAACCATATGCCCCTTGGCAGGTACGTGGCTTCCTTGGATAGGAGATCGGAAATATTGTTACGTTCCCTGTAAATATGATGACAAGAAGATATGTCAAAATGTGTTCTCAGTCTCAAAGCATCATCTAGTATGTGTTGTAGAGTGTGTGTGTGACAAACAATTTGTTTATTAAACCATTTAATAATGATCTATGAATCACTAAAAATATGCAAATTTCGACATCCTTTGACAAGTGTAAAATATAGTAAATGCCGGAGAGATATAAGTTCAACAAAATTATTTGTCTCCCCCCTCCCCCACAAATCCCATTTGAATCCTGTAGGAATGTGTATGATTTATATGAAGGAGTATGCCTCCCCCACATCCATGTTGTTGTGTTGATCCATCAAAATAAGCCCATGGCATATCATAATCAATGAGTTCAACTATGATGTTGCGTGTAGGAGGCACACAGGTTTCCTCTAGTAAACTAAGATAATCAATGGTGAGTGTAGCAATGATATTTGCCCAGCATGGTACAATATCAGTGAATATTATCTTGTTCTGTTGTAGCCAGATATACCAGCAAACCATAACAGGTAGGTTCTGATACTTGTGTGTATGAGCAGTTGTCCACCATCAGTGCAATTCCTCCCAAGTATCCAGTCCAGTGCAATTATTTTGAATCTGTAATTGTGTAGTAACCTTGGACCAGATGGATGTAGTGGTTGTGCAACTTAGGAATAAATGATCACATGTTTCAATTTCCTTCTTGCACAATACGCACCAGGTCGGGGCATGAAATGTGCATTTAAGAAGGATGTCTATTGTAGGAACCTTATTCTGAAGGATGCACCACATGAACATTTTTGCTCGGGGGGTAGTCTTCAGCTTCCAAAGAACATCCCACCACCACTCCAATGTAATGAGTCTGTGTTCAACATTAATAAGCAGGTATCCATGTTTGGGGCAGTATTTCCCATTTGGTGAGTGGGACCAATTTAGTTCATCCTCCCACTCTGTAATCCGAACATGCGATTCCAACAGTGTTGTTATACAATTTTACCAATTAGCCAGCCAGCATGGTGGGATATTCAATGTGATGGTGTTTTTCCATGCCTACCCGAACATATCAGTGTGTTGTGGATACACAATTTGTGCCAAATTGATGTGTCCAGAGTTTGATAGATGTTGTATCAGCCCATGTAGGAGTAAATGAGCATTCCCACAACCAATCCATGGGTCCATGTCAATCTGATCTGAGAAACCATTACCAATTCTCCAAGTTAATCCATCCTAAAAATGATTCAATGTGTTGAGTACCACCCGCCAGACCGTGGATATGTTGTTCCTGTCCCATGTAGGTAGCCTGATTGAGTCAAGCAGATGTAATGGGGAGATGTACTTCTAATAAATAACCTATGTCCAAAGGTTCTTAGATGATAGGATATTCTAACCCATTTTTGCAGCCAATGCACTAGAAAGGTAATCTAAGTTCTTTAAACCCCATCCCCCCCATTTCTTTGGAAGTGTGATTTTCTCCCATCGAACCCAGGCAAAGGTGTGTCTCACTTGTTTACCCCTCCAGAAAAATCTGTAGCATAATTGTTGTATTCTTTTAATCATGCCCTTTGGTATCCATGCTAAGGACATCCAGTAAATCGGGGTGGCCACCAGGACATATTTGATGAGAATCAATCTCCCCACTGGAGACAACCACCTATGATGCCACATATTTAATCTTCTTTCAATTTTCGCAACCAACCATACCCAATCAACAATCCGATAGTTTGATGGTTTTAACCTAAAGCCAAAATATTTGAGTCCCTTCTCAATCTGTAGAGTGATGAAAGGGAAATGTTGAAGTTCTGAATGAATCTCATTTTGGTTGCATCCATAGGATGATAGGGTGGATTTTTTATTGTTGCATTGCATACCTATAGCGGAGAAGAATAATCGGATTGCGGTCGGAAATGCTGTGGAATCCCCTAATGATCCATTCAGAAATATGAGAATGTCGTCCACAAATAGAAGATGTGTGAGAATGCAATTGTTTGTTATCTTGATACCCCTCTGTCTACCCTGTATTCGGTCCACTGAGATGAGTCTACTCATTCCTTCCATGATCATTAGAACAAGTAGTGGGGAAAGTGGGCATCCTTGTCTCAATCCTCTTTCTGCATGGAAGAAGGAGGATACTGATCCATTGATCAAAACACTATATGATACATTAGATATGCAGCGTATAATCCATTGGATGAATGGTAGGGGAAATCCAAGATGGGTTAATAGCATTCAAATGTATAGCCAGTAGTTGCGATTAAATGCTTTTGCCAAATCAATCTTCAGTATCATGCCTTTGAGGTTCTTTGATTTGATGGAGTGAATAGCTTCTTGAGCAGTGCCCACTACTTCGTGAATTTGTCTATGGTCAAGGAATGCAAATTGCTCTGAAGATATATGCTTAGATAATATGGGCTTGAGGAAGTTTGCAATGATCTTGGCAATTATCTTGTATATGCAATTGCAAAGGAATATGGGCCTATATTCTTCAAAAGTTTGTGGGTCATCACACTTGGGAATGAGAGAGATAAATGTAGAGTTGAAAGAAACATACATTCTCCCACTAGCCTAGCACTCTTCTATGATCTGAAGTAACTCATGTCCAATCATGTCAAAAAATGCAATGTAAAATTTGATCGACCATCCATCTAGTCCAGGGCTCTTATCCTTCTTAAACCACTTTATAGTAGCCTCTAGTTCCCCCATCGAAACAAGAGTAAGTATTTCTTCACCTGTATCTTGGTCCACATATCTGGGGAATAGACCAACTACCCTAATGATCTCTGCAAGATTTGCTTCTAGGGGAGCTTTGAATAATCGCCCAAAATGTGATATACCAAGATTGGCCAATTCATGGAAGGTCTTTGCCTATGTTCCTTGCTCATTCGCAAGTTTCCAAATGGTATTTATGGCCGGATGCCCATTTGCAACATAGTGATAGAACTTGGTGTTCTCATCCCCCTCCTTTAACTAGATGGCCCTGCTTCAGAGTTGCCAAGTTTCCTCCCTGACTTTCAAGATCCTATTCCACTCGATCTCGAGTCGGATTAAATTTTCTTTAGCATTAGCAGAGATGAACCCTCGGCTGTCTGATCCACTCAGTTGATCAATTTCCAATTCAATGTCTCTAAGGCTCTGCTCTTTGATCCTCTTACTCTTTGCCCATATAATAGATTTATGTTTTAGTATTTCCATTTTATTTTCAAATATCTAAATGGTTGATAGACCCTGCTATGCAGGAATGGATTTCTAGTTCTGTGTGATCATCTTTATATAGATATCATCTTTAAGCCAGGTTGAATTGAACTTGAAGGGTGTATTGGGTTTTCTAACACCGCCAACAATCTCCAGATATATGGGATGGTGATCCGATAACCCCCCTGCTCCCACCCATTGTCGATAAAGGGGAAATTATCCATTAAGGTCTCCTTAACCACAAAACGATCTAATCTTCTAGCTAGTGTTGCATCCATGGTCCTTCGATTTCTCCAAGTGGGCTTTAAGCAGAGAATGGGAATATCAATCAGCTAGTGATCCTCTAGTAGGGGCAAGATCCCATCTGATAGTGAGTCGACCTAAGCATTCATGCCCTAGGATTCAGCGTGTCCCAGTGAGAAATTTAGATCCCTCCTATAATGATGTTCTTTGCCTGAAAATATTCAAATTTGAGCAACTACTGCCAGAAAGTGAGTTTGTTGTTATAAGGTTCGTAGACATTGATAATCCTCAGCTCCCTACCAAGCTCTACTGAGTATATATCAGCCCCAATGAATCTGATCCCCTGCTTAGGAGTTTAATATTCTAATGGATCTGGGGTCAATACCCAATAACAAGCCACCAAATTTCCCATGGACATCCAGTGCAGTGAAGTGCCATCCAGGTAAAATAACCTCAAGAATGGGTGTAATTTGTGTTCCAGACACTAGGGTCTCCTGCAAGAAAATAATTTCCACCTTTTCCAATTCCATCAATTGACGAATGGCTAATTTCTTAGCTGGGCTAGCCAACCCCCTAGAGTTGTAGGAAAGCCACTTCATGGAGAACCATGGGGTGGAGGTCAATGCTCTAAGGACCTTATCAATCGGATGTTGTCGCCCTTTTGCCACATCCAGTCTAGCCTGGAGGATGGCTTTAGCGATGTTGGATTGACGACCACGAGCAGTCTTGGATTGCAGAGGATGGGCAGTAATGCCAATGCCACTACCATCTCCTAGGGGCAAGCGAGATAATGGCTTAAGGTTATAACAATGTCCCATATTAGAGTCAATGGATGGCTCCGCAAGTGAGAGGGAATCCGGAACCCCAATGATGTAGGAGGAGAGGGGGAGAAAATAGGTGCAGCTGAAATCAATGTACATACAACAAAGGGATAGTGCACAGTACCAGCGTTACAAAATGAAGTGCAAGGAGAGTACGCAGATGAAAACAAATGGAGAGATGGAGGATTATAGATGGTACCCGCATCAGAGGCAGTCGTCACCACAACCACATGCGATCTGGTGATACGTGGGGATGGGGGACGAATCTGCTCCTTGTGAGTGCAAGTGCCACAAGTTGCCTAAGTGTCCATTGGTTGTTCATCCTCATAACTAGCAGGTGCCTTCCCACTACGATAAGGAACTGGGGTTGCAGTGGCAAGTTCAGGCCGTGCAACTAAGGCAGAGCTAGATGCAAGAAGGGGACAATCTTTATAAAGATGTCCAATTTTGTGACATCTCCTGCAACGATATGGTATTTCTTCACAGTCCAATATTTGTATCCTGCATGTATCCCTCCAATGCAACTACATACTTTCCTCCAAACCCTCCCTGGTATCAAGGAAAACTAGGATGCGAGCCATGTACATATGCCCAGTCAACATGTAAGATTTGTCGTAATCCATGTATCTTCTAAGAGAATTCCCAATTTGCTTGAATATATCTTCCGACCAGAAATGTAGTGGGAGGCCAGGGAATCTGACCTAGATGGGTCCAGCCACAAGGTGTTCACGTTTAGGATCAAATAGGGGGCTCCATCGCTTGAGGAGAACCGCTGGAAATTCAATATGTCAGTGTTTTGATAGAACCCAAGGAATAAACTCGCGCCTCTGAAATCGCAATGTGAACCATCCACGAGAGAGCGCAATCATTGATGACTGTTCGGTGGGGACCTGTCCCCATATCTCGAGCACCCACTGTTTCAGTTGCGCGACCGAGTATGGCCTACCCCGAACACGACTAACCAATACTCAGTCAGAGGTATCCAGAACTTCCCCCATCTAAATGTTGACACCAAAAGTGAGGGATATATTCTCATTACCCGCCTTCACCCCTTTGAAGTGCTTTGCAGCATGCCCCAACAGATTTGGGGGAGTTCTATTTTGCTAAGGGAGAGATGGATTCACTTCGGCCATTGAGTGAGGGTTCCCGGTCAAATTCTGATGGGGGGAGATGAGTCTACAAAGTAGCCAGAGGTGGGAGGGTCACGAATGGGGGGAGGGGGAAAGGGGACTGCAGGGTCTAGTGGAGGGGCCAGATGAATATGCGAAGCCAGAGGAGGAGGGATGTGGGAATATTCCAAGGGGAAGGATGGAGGGGGGTTCAAAGGGTATGGGGGAGTAGGCGGGTTTAGACAGGCGGAGATAAACTGTAATGAGGTCGGGGATAGCGGGGGGAGGTCGGAGTCCGATGGGAAGTCCAAGGCCTCAGGGCATCTAAGAAACAGTGATGAAGATGAAGATGACCCAGGTAATGGATGAGACTGCGGAGCCGAGATGGTGAAAGCAGGATATTCTGGCACCGAGTAAACCCCAGGTGCCCCGGCTAGGGTTGTGGGAATGTCCAGTGAGATGTTCGAGGAGGTGACTGACAAATGCGGAAGAAAAATAGTCTAGTGGGGGTCCAGTGCGAACGGATCCTCAGAGTAATCGAAAATGTCACCCTCCATGTTAACCGACAACAAGTATATAACTGTCCTGAGAAATACCCCAACGGATAAATTCCAGGTCAATGAGGTGTATAGAGTAGTTTGCCATGAAATGGGTCGGATGATCTACTAACGGAGGTGGTCAGCCAGAAAGCGAGAGGGTAATAGTCCATGTATGTGGTGTCTCGCTGTTAACATTGCTTGTCCAGGCCGATGGGCAAGCCGCCATCGCCAAAGCTCACAAACCCTAAACCACGATTCGATACTCATCGCCCATCGTGTTTCGCATTCCCGAGATATTGTTTTACATTATTTAACCTATGCAATTTTTTTTCCTTGTCTTCAAAGTGAACCTCAGCTTATTTCATATTTTTTTCTTTGTCTTCAAAGTTAACCTTAGGTTGTTTCAAAGATTTTTTTGGCAAGACAACTTACGTTTGCTGCAAAATCTGAAAGGTGTAACATCAAATTCTAGGCTTAGCCTTGGCCCTGTGCTCGCAGTTGGGGTTAGAATTTCAAAATAGAACTAACTGTTGGTTTTCACACCCCAACTCGTTTTCATTGTTGGTGTTAAACAATGAAATTGGATTTTAAAAACATAATATTGATTCTATACGCAGCACTGGAAGGAAGGGAAGGAGGTTATATTGGAAAAAAACCAACGAAATTAGATTTCAGAAACATAATATTAATTCTTTTTTCAGTATTAAAAAAGCTATATATTATATAAACTGATGGATCATATACATCAAAGGACCCTCTAGAAAATATTCATCATCAATCCAGAATATCCAGGTTGCCAGAAACAACCAACCCCTTTTTAACCCATATCAATACCTCATCATCCATACTCAAGTGAGGTAAAACATATGAAATATGGTCATAATGATAACTAGAACTAGCTATATCATCAAAACAACTAAAAACTATCTGGTGAGTTAATAAACCATATGCACAGTGTTCCAAAACCATATCTACACTTGAATTATAGCCTATAACATAGAGAGGAAAGAAAAACAGGTATGCCAAAAAGTCAAAAAACAATATTGTTGCAATTACTATCCCGGAAATATGAACTCCACAGTGTGCGTATTCTGCTCCTCCATAAGGATGATCATCTGAACTTCACCCTTTTTTCCAAGTAGGCCCTTTTTTGAGAGAGAATCCGTGATCTGACTGTGTTCTCTGCCTATGTGATTAATATGAGGGCAACCAATCTATGTCCAGAGGCAATCAATTCTCCTTAACCAGCCAAGAAGGGTGGGCTGATTTATATTCACTATGCCTTTGACATGATCCATAATAATCTTAGAGTCGCCATATATATGAACCTCTAGGATACTAAAGAAATTTATAAGCCATAAGATGCCCCATAGTGTTATTGCCTCGGCCTTGTTGTTGGTGCATATACCAGCATTCCAGTATACTCGATACTACAAATCAAGAGACATAACAAGCCATATGCCACAACCACAAACCTGATTTTGTGTCGCCCTGTCGAAAAAAGAGATCGGATATACCATCTCGGGGCCAACACTCTTTGTAAGCTTCATTTGATTATGAACATTTTCTTTAACAGGATATAGTGCAATTAAAGAAATGATCTTTTCATATATTAGGCCAAAGTCATCATTCCAATTCTCAAGGATATGCTTGTTCCTCCACTTCCATATGGACCAGAAAACAAGGAGGGGAATTGACCTCCAAGCCGGCTTTTGCTTGTTCCACCATCTCATAAAGTCTGCAACATTATGAAACTGTATATAAGGAAAATCAAAATAAACAGCTAGTTTACCCCATACTTGAGATACATATTGGCACTTCAGAAATATATGAACATTGTTTTCCTCCTCATGCTTGCAAATAACGCACATACTAGGACCATGCCATTTTTGCTTTTTCAAATTCTCCCATGTTAAATTCTTATTATGGAACACTAGCCATGAAAAACAAATAATTTTGCATGGAATATGACATTTCTATGGATCATATAAAATAGGATCCGCCAAATATCCTCCATCACCGTCGCACAGCTTATCATATATGTCTGCCACCAAAACATTACCAGATTGCATTTTTCCCGACCATATAAGTCTGTCATAAAGCACCTCCCTACAAATCCCCAGTGTTTTTAATGCAACAGTGATTTGCAGCCATTCAACAGTGATTTGCAGCCATTCATCCACCCTTTGACCAGACATAGATAAGTGATCCCACCGTGAACTAATGAATTGATTCCAGAATAAACAACCCTTTCGATATAGAAAATCACGCATTGAATTACAAATGAAACAATCCCCACCCTGTCCATGAATCTGATCCGCTCCAATAATCATGGAGTGTCCAGAACCCATACTCCACACTAATTGTTTTAAGAAGAAATTCCCAACTTTGAGAACGTTGCGCCATATGGCCAATCCTCCTATAGCGCCAATATTGTTATTGCGGTACCAAAATAAGATATTTCTGTCTTTCATATACTTTTGCCGGATCACCTTGCACCATACTCCAAATCCAAAGATTACCCGCCATAGGAATTTAACCAGCAATGACTTGCCAAATAAGTTAAGATTCATGATACCTAACCCCCGAGTTTTTAAACGTGCAAGATGAGTAAATTTATTTATCGTATTCATAACTGTGATATGACTATAATGTTATGCATCTCTGATTTTAATCACGAATTCTTAATGTTGGTTTACGTACTAATTTGATGTACATATAAGTTATATTTAGAACTTCGAACTGAGGCTGTGACTAAAACGCATATTTTTAATAATGAATGACTCAAGATTTATGCGTATTTTTTTAATAATGAATGACTCAAGATTTATGCTTGATAATTTATTATGTGATAATATTATAAAATAAAAAAAAAGCGTAATCAAATTTATATACTAAATAGTTTTTTTATGGGAAGTAATACAATTTAAAGATTAAGCAATTTAAATTCAAGTTTTTAATAGTCCCTTGGATTTTGATTAAAAATTAACTAAAAAAATAGTTGTGAAAAAGACACATTAAAAAAAATAATAATAATAATAAATAAAAGATAATAACAACAATTATTTTATAATCATTTAATAAATAATAATGATGTAATTATGAAATAAACATTTAAAAAAATCAAACAACAATTTAAATGTGGTTGATACGAAATTCAACTTTAACCATTCCTCTAGAAAATAGTTATTAAAAGCTAGCTTCTAGATTAATAAACCCAAGAGATTGATATTACAAACCCAAAGGAATAATAAACTCAAGGGATTGGAGTACACAATTTGATCTTAGAACAGGTCAGGGAGATCTTAACACGGAAATAGATGAAATTTATTTGCACCATAGTGAAGATGTAGTAAAATACCTTGTTATATATTTGGTTTATAAACAAATGTTATAAATAATAATGAGGAACTTATTAGAATTGAAATAATCTCAAATCCCTAGGAAATTGGTAAATGGGGAGCTACATGGCACCAATCGAATTTTTTAAATTTATTAAAAGTGATGGGCCATTTTGCTGAAAAAATATTGTTTATATCTAAATGAGTGCTATAAATAATAATGAGAAACTTAGCTTTGAGGAATTTGTTAGGATTGGAATAATCTCAAATCCTTGAGAAATTGGTGGAAGGGAGCCAGGTAGCACCAATCTAAATTTTTAAATTTATTAAAAGTATGCAACATAACAAATTCTTTAATACATTAAGACTAAAAATATGCTGAACATATTTTTTGAGAATCAACCTAAATTCTCAATTAAAAAAATAATCTTCACTCGAAAATTTATATATAAACAAAAAATCATAAATATTTGAAAAATAAAGATTTAAATTAATCTGTAAATTTAATTAAGAATAACATATATATTATTATCCTGGTCAATCGATTTTGCTTGACCGCCTATTAGTTACATCAACTATGTTATATTTTTTTTAATTTATCAAAGTTAAACTTTATAAATTTTTCTTTTTTTTGGTTGTTACTCGCTGAAAATGATAATGATAATGTTATTGCTCCATGCATCGTAATATGTGATGTGCAAGATGACTTCTTCCCAGCTATGTCATATTGCCATTATTATAGCAAGGGTACAGGATTACGTTGCAGGGTAGGGGATTACCATTGTTTGTCGTCCTGCACATATAATTTGATTTCGGGGATGTTGTATTATACATATATAGGTAAAACCATTCAAGATGCATGTCATTCAAGATGCGTGCCCTCAGTGTTATGATTTGCGGGATGTTGTATTATATATATAGGTAAAACCATTCAAGATGCGTGCATGATCCAGAATCTACCAGAACTATTTTTTTAATGCAATTTGGCAACCGGCAAAAATTAAACTTTCAATTCAATATTTTGAGCATTTGGATCATTCAAAAAAATTCTAAATTCCTTAAAACACTGCAATTATTATGACATGGAGCTATGAAAACTAAAAAAAAAAATTGCCAAATCCTTGCCCAAAAGGGTGAGTAAGGAATGTGATTTATCGATAATTGTTATCCCACGATTAAACAAAAGCTTGCTTCCAAATAATAGAGCTATGAAAACCATAAAAAAAATTGCCCAAATCCTTGCTCAAAAGGGTGAGTAAAGGATGTGATTTATAGATAATTGTTATTACACGATTAAACAAAAGCTTGCTACCAAAAATTAGTGCGCGTTTAACAATTATTTATCAACCCCCGTCATTACAATTGGACCTTCACAATATATTTTTTGCACATTGGAGTTACACGATGCTTACAAAGTTTTATATTTTTGTTATTTTTGCTTTCTACCAAGACGATATTTATATACAAGACTTGCTAACTTTTCAACTTCCCACTTGATGAGTATTTAATACACTTACATAAATCTGAGAGAGGCTTCATTATGATTTTTTTTAAGTAGGATATGAAGAGTATTCAAATTATTGTTCCCTCATGTTAACAACCAAAGAACTTTAAATATTTTTTCTTATTATTTAAAATATAAATCAGAACTCCATTGTTTTCGATTTAATGATTTTTTTTTAAGTAGGATATGAAGAGTATTCAAATTATTGTTCCCTCATGTTAACAACCAAAGAACTTTAAATATTTTTTCTTATTATTTAAAATATAAATCAAAACTCCATTGTTTTCGATTTAAATTTCCGTTAGACTTAATAGAAAAAGTGATATATTATTTTCTTGCAATTTCAAAAAAACAATTCTATGTTGTGTCGAACCATTAATTTAAATTGATAATTTAATTTTTCTCTGGGTTAGCAAATATATTTAAATATTTGAGTATCTTCTAAAAGTACAAAGTGAAATTGCTTTATAGCATGTAATTTATAATTTTCAATTTAAAAATTAGTTTTTAAAATACACTTATCATATTTCTTTTTCTATCCTACCGCCTTATGTGATTTTTTTTTTTTTTTTAAAGTTCCATTTTATAAATTTTATTTTTTTACTGATATTTATTATTATATAGATATTTATTATATATATTTTCATGATATATGTATTATAATAAATATATATATTTTTATTATTATAAATTAATTATACAAAATATTAATTTTTATAATCTAAATTCTAATTAAATTTAAAAAATCAAATTAATACTTTTTGAGCACTATTTCAATCATATTATTAATAATCTGAATTTAATATAATAACCTCATCAGAATATTTATTTATTTGTTTATTTATTTTCGAATAAAAATAAATTTATAATATTAAATGTTATTTATTTATCTTTTCTTAATGTTTAAAATGGTAGTATGCAACTAGAACATGATGTGTGTTATAAAACTTGACTATCTAAAATATTTTGTTAGTAGTTTTGAAGGTGGCCAACTTTCAACCAATAAAATTAGTAACAAATATCTTGCTAGTAATTTTTAATATGGTGAACTTTTAACAAATGAAATTAGTAACAAAATTCTTCATATTTAAAAAAATGCATAATTACAATTGACAAAATACTTCAATTTACCAATGTAAAATTTATTTAATTTAAATTTAATATTTATATTTTTAAATTTTAAAAAATGCATAATTATAATTGACAAAATACTTCAATTTACCCATGTAAACTTATTAATTTAAATTTAATATTTAATATTTTTTTATTTTTATAGAAACCTTTGTTAGGATAAGGAAAAATGATTAAAAGGTAAATGTGGAGATATTTAAAAGATGACAGTTAATATAAAATTAGGATGGTTAGGACCCACTTTGGAAAAGCTTGGTTTTAAAATACTCAGCCTTCTTGACACTTGATCATGAAGGAGACGAGGATTTCCGGGATACTCCATTCCAGCCGAATCGGCCGTATTCTTGTCTGTAAACCTTAGTGGCTGGTTATAAGCCATTGCTTTCTGCAAATACAATGACACTTTGGCCTCAATAATATCTTTGCATGGAGCATGTGTCATATCCTCCCCTAACAAAAGTATGAAAAACATTTAAAATAAAGTTTTTACCATGCGAATTCCCATGGCAGCAATTTTGTTTTTACCTCATTACCGTCGGACTACATTTATTATTCTAACACTATTACATAACGGGGCTGGTTTTACATTTGCGTTGAGTTGAACGCTGGTGAGTACTCTGACAGTGCTTCTCAGTCTACTCTTAATGGCAAATTCACCCGGAGCGTGACAGCTAAGCCTCCGCCTCGAGCTTAGCCAAATTAATCTCCGGCTAATAACTTTGCTGCGCTGTCGATTTAATTGACACTGCTGTGGTGTCATTGTACCTCGGGATTCTTGAGCACATCGACGGTGGGAACCCCATCCATACCATCGCACGGTTGGTATTGCTCCAGGTAACTTTTCAGACTCGAGTTGTTGGGGTTTGGTGCTCATTCGTTGCATTTGGTTTTGGCTCAACAATACTATTAACCAAAACAGAAAATAATATCACTGTGCAATGTATTTACCTACAGCGGTAACAAAATATTTACAATTTTCCGGGGGACATTACAGCATGCACCGTATTTCGATTTGTGTTCCATATTTTCTGTGACTGCAGTGACCATTCTTAAACACAGCTCTCTGTGGGCGTCTCATCTCTTTTGATGCGATTAATCTAATCGCCAGTGTTACCGCAGGTTGATTGGACATCCCTATTGTACGAATTAGGGCATATTGCTTTGCTTGCAAGTTGCGTGTGCCGTCGTTATCAATTTTGTGTCACTGGTGAAACAAAGAATCACTGTTATTGTGGGTGGCTTTACTTCTTGTACACGTAATAATAATGTTCGCGTCAAACTCAAGCTTTGCATATGAAGGATACGCTATTTTTATATTCAGTCATTTTGAAACTACATAGTACATGTAATAATGAAGTTTGTCGAGCTTTATGCGAGTGCTTTTGAGAAGATTAGTATAGGACACGTACTTTTTATATGGTCAGTGATTTTGAGAATATGCAGTACACTTGATAGTGATATGTGTCAAACTCAAGATTATGTGAGTGCTTTTGAGAAGATTAGTATAGGACATGTAATTTTTATATGGTCAGTGATTTTGAGAATATGGAGTACACTTGATAATGATATGTGTCAAACTCAAGATTATGTGAGTGCTTTTGAGTATATGATGTACACGGTTTTAATTGGTGGTTCAATTTTTATAGGTTTTATTTATTATTTTCTGGCAAGTGACATCTAGCAGCGGTGCTGTGCCAATAGTTTCAAAGTACGAAGAAATCCATGGAAAAAAATTAAACTCTTTATAATGTTCACTTTAGAGTTAAACAGGTTAGTATTAATTTTTTTTTTGCTTGCGGCACCGGGGTTTTCATATATTTTCGAGAATTTTTTCTTAATTATAGGGGAGGGTCGCCGATACATGTGCGCCCTTCCTGCCACGTCGTTTTTACACGCGTCAACCCACATGGCTCCGGTACGACACCTGTCCACCGTGGAGCTGGCCGTGTGGGCTATCACCTCGAACCTTAAAACACTTACTTCGCGCCGTTTACATGGTTGGTCTGGGCTCATTTCGACGATGTTCCATTTTCCCTTTGTCTTTCTACTCGGGGCCGGTAGTTGGGCGAAGCCCCCCGCCGAAGATGGCGCGGGACGGCCGTGTAACCTGCGCGCATGGTGGTTAGTTGTTGTTTTGGGGGAATGTTGTGTTCGGTTGACAGGGTTTGTATTGTTGCGCGCAGAGTCGTTTATTCGTGTGCTGGTAACTGTGTTTGATGGAGTTTCTAGGTTTCTGGCTGGGACAGCGGTTCTGCTTTTCTTGTGCGCCTTCGCCTGGATTTCTTGGTCGTTCTAGAATGTAAGTTGTTTAACATGGAATGCCGGTTGTTTAGCATTTCTCTGGTGGTGGTCTTATTCGGCGATTTTGTTGTTTGGGGAGGAGTCGATCGCCATTCTACTGAGCTTGAGGTAACATAGCATTTTTAGGCTGTTTTTGTTGTTTTTGTGATCTCTAATGGCTTCTAATGGCTTTTTTCTTCCTGTTGCAGGTCTTGCAGGTGTGGAAAAGGACGTTGCAGGTGTGGAGAAGGTCTGGCGAGCTGTGGGGAAGGTGGGGGAGGTCGGCGACCATCCATGGCCTGTAACCGGTAGGATTTTTAATCCTACCAGCTTTACTCTCTGTGTTTTTCAACACAAGCACTCTAACAGGAGATTTTGTGATCTGTTTTGGCATTTTATGGCATTCTGTCTGTTTTGGCATTCTATGGCATTCTGTCTGTTTTGGCATTCTGGCATTCTGTTTTGGCATTCTATGGCATTCTGTCTGTTTTGGCATTCTCTATTATTTACATTGACTTAGGCTACAATGTTGTATGGAAGCCGTGGACATTTGTATGGACATTTGTATGGAAGTCGTGGACATTTTACGACCTTAATCACAGTTATACTGTTAATTTATTAGGGTTTAGCTCTGTTTAATTTTATGGCAGTATTTTGAGCAATTTTTTGAGGGTTTAGGGTTTTAGGCATTCTATGGCATTTTTGTTGTTTTAGGGTTTAGGGTTTTAGGCATTCTATGGCATTCTGTCTGTTTTGGCATTCTCTATTATTTACATTGACTTGGGCTACAGTGTTGTATGGAAGCCGTGGACATTTGTATGGAAGCCGTGGACATTTTACGACCTTAATCACAGTTATACTGTTAATTTATTAGGGTTTAGCTCTGTTTAATTTTATGGCAGTATTTTGTGACGGTGCATCTCTATTTGAAGGTTATTTTGTTTTTACAGCTGATGAGTTTATATAGTCCAGAAATGGGTAGGGTTTACTGTTTTATGAACAAAGCTTCTACTCTTTTATTTCCTTTTAATATCGCTCAGCTTTTACTAGCAAACTTTATAGGATTAAATCCTTGTCGGGGCTTTGTTAGAGTTTTGTCAGGGTTTTGTTAGAGTTTCCTTGTCAGGGTTTTGTTAGAGTTAAAATGCCCGATAATGCATGCAGAGAGATTGACCGTTCTTCATGAAGAAATAGGTTCGATATCTGCTTGAGTCGGAGTGTTGGTGTTTTCAACCTGTAACTCCAGTGTCTCTCAGTAGTTATGTCTTCGGTCAGGTCTTGAGTGGGCATATCAATTTGGAACAATTTCTGTTTTTTACACCTATGACCTGGAGCATATTTTTCATCACAATTATAGGAGAGTCCATTTCTTTGGTGGTCTGCCATTTGTGTTGGAGACAACCTTTGTACTTCCAAGGGATGTGTAGGAATTGTGCTAAGTTGGAATATTTGATTCTGCAAACAGATTTCTATGCACTTTTGAAACTTTTCTTCCTAGTTGCTTGGGGAACAGGGATATAAGGAGTGCAGAGCTATCGGGAGAGGAGAATGTGTTGATAATAGTGATATATTTGTAGGGTCCCTAAGCCATTATTTTCTTTCCTTTTATCTGCGTTAATGGGCAACACTCAGCTTAGTTGACCTCTGCGTAGGAATTGGACTTATAAACCAAACTCATGCAAATATCCATGCCTGCTTTGGATTGATATGAATTGATTTCAACCGTTATTCATTATTGAAATCTCTTAAAACAGAGTATATTAACAACGTATAATTATGTTTTCGAAACAAAGTCTATACACTTGTTTTTGTTTCTTGAGTTTGATTGACATGATTTAGAAAAAAAATCTTTTAATCATAATAACTCGTCTCTTCTGAATTTCATGGTCAGAATGATCGATTGACATGATTTAGAAAACAAATCTTTTAATCAT
Source organism: Pinus taeda (assembly GCA_000404065.3). NCBI lineage: Eukaryota > Viridiplantae > Streptophyta > Pinopsida > Pinales > Pinaceae > Pinus > Pinus taeda. The sequence continues at coordinate 71,817 of APFE031669289.1, read as the reverse complement.
AATAACTCGTCTCTTCTGAATTTCATGGTCAGAATGATCTTCAATTACCTTGCGTTTCTTGTGCTATTTAGAACCTTTTTCAGTTGACCTTGGTACTTTCAGAATCTACCATTTAAAACTGACTTTCATACTTTGAAAATCCATGTATTGAAATCTCATATGATGTCTTATTGAGGGAAGAGTAACAAGGTAATAGCAAAATGGTGGTTAAGAAGAAGTGTCCTTATTGAGAGAAGAGTAACAAGGTAATAGCAAAATGGTGGTTAAGAAGAAGTATGAACTAGGACATAGGTCTTGTGATAAATAGTAATGGTTTCTAGAATTTTACAAAATTTTAGCTCTTATATCATCAAAAATTTCTAGCAGTTGAATTGTCTAGATTGTGTACCTCTGAATGTAAATTTCTTGTAATATGTGAAAAGAATATTGAATCAAAACCCTCCTTGACCCGTATATAGCACATGACCTATTGAAATTTTAAATTTATGGAGTCGGTATAATCTCTATTCCAAAAAACATAATTATTGTTGCTTAGTTGCCATGCATTAGATACTGTGAACACTCTTATCAAGAGCCAATTCAATCCCTTTAAGAATGGCATGTGCTTCTGCCTGATTGTTGATCTTTCCTAAGGTTCATTCAAATTTTAAACATATTTATCTCCAGCGTTGATGACAAGACCCACAATTGCAGTTACCCTGGATTTCCTTTCGGTACACTGATTTCCTTTGAATCTCTCTTATTTTTGCAATGCCTAGTTTTGTGCAGGGAAGTTTAAATTACAGGAAAGCTTAACATGCTGTAGATTTTGAGCTCTGAAGCAATTTTGTGGGAATTTTGTATACCTACTGCTTTGGAATTTCCTTCTTACATGTATTAGAGGCAATTCATAATTTTTCTGTACCGTAATACACTGTTATAGATCAATATTAGCTCCAAAACTCATAAGTGTAAAAAGGGATCTAAAGAAACAGAGACATGATTCTCTTGATGCTTAAAAGATCCCATCTTAAGATGGGTCTACGCTGGTTTATATTTTGTAGATTTATAAATTATTGTAATTGTCAAACAATTGATCTACTCATGAAGGAAAATGAAAAAGGTGAATAGGTGCTTAGAAAATAATTAATGACTAAGCCACAATTTGTCATATAGCTGATTAGGTTACTGTGCACCCAAATTTCTCTATCTTTTGGAAAGTTGATGTAACAAGATGGAACAATATGATTCATATTGTTCCATCTTGTTACATCAACTACCCTCCCCTATATTTGACCCTCGCCCAACTACCGACCCCGAGCAGAAAGACAAAGGGAAAATGGAACATCGTCGAAATGAGCCCAGACCAACCATGTAAAAGGCGCGAAGTTTGTGTAACAAGATGGAACAATATGATTCTCATAGTTTTTCATCAACTGATTTGATTAATTTAGATACTTCCATCATTTTTACTGACACATATAAAAACACATGCTCTCTATAAGTTGGGCATACTCCACGGTGGACAGGTGTCGTACCAGAGCCATGTGGGTTGACGCGTGTAAATACGATGTGGCGGGGAGGGCGCACATGTATTGGCGACCCTCCCCTAGGTGATTGATAAAAATCATAACTATGTTCTTTATTGTATTTCTAGTTTCCAGCTATGTAAAGTTCTTATTCATTCTAATTCAATCAATAACATGCTAAGTATAGAGTTCCTTACTACTAGTGCCTCGTACATTAGAAGCGAGCAGGAGGTGTTTCTAATTGTGAGTGTAGACTTCTATTCAGTGTTAAGTGATTGTAAACTTGCCCAGCACTGTCATCACATTATAACGGTCCACTTATTGGAGCCGTAAGTGAGTTTAGAGCTTTGTACAGTGCGCACAGAATAACTTATAGAAATAGTTTTATCATAATTAAAATTTTACAGAAAGACATGTTCCATTGAAAATTTCTTATCAACACACAATTAGGTTGCCACAAGAAATCACTACTAGGTTGTAAGCCAAAATGTTGCTGTGCCAAGAAAAAGATACAATCCATCCAAAATCCACATCATAATGTGGTTAGAAGCGAAAACATATGACACCCCTATTCTTTAGGGCCCTGAGAATCTTGAGTGCCAAAACTCCCCGAGTTACCTTCTTGAGCCAGGTAGGTTGGCCTACCAGTCAAGGGCTGATTAGGAAATGGTTGATTGTTGCCATATGATTGATTCCAATTTGCAGCTTCCAACCATGGAGGTATTGAGTACCCATACCTCACATTTGCACTACTAACCCCTGCATTAAGTGGAGGTGAGTAATGAGCATACAGAGAATTGACACCAGCTCTGGTAGGAACAAGGCAAGTGGGTAAACCCTCGGTTTGATAGTGGGGCACTTGAATGTTTATGAGATCTTGGAATAATGGTGTATTATCTGCAATGGAGTCCAATGAGTTTGAAATAATCCTAGTTTCATCAGCTATTCTTGTATCGTTGATCATCCCTTATTCCTTTTCAAGCATTTGTTGTGCCTTTCGTTTTTCCTTTTCCTGTCTTGCCATTTGCTTTTGTTGGTCCTTAACTTGCCTTGCTTTATCTCTTTCAATCCTTTCTTCTGCTCGCTGTTGTGCTGCAACAATCCTTGCTGCCTTCTTCTCCTTGACCATATCCTTCTTTTTCTGTTTTAATTCTTGCATTTCAAGTTTCTTTTTTTCTGACTCAACTAACAAGTTTATATAGTCCTCTGAGGTGAGTAGCTGTGAGCTTCGGCCCAGACGAAGACTACCCGGTGCACCTTGCATTTTTCTCATTGATACTCTCTCTACTGGTAGCTTTAGGAACCGTCCAAGTGTCTTCTCCACCCCTTCCACCTGCATGTCATTGCTTGGTACTTCCCTTTCAGTATCTGTTGGAACTGATTGAACCATATCATTATCTTCATTTGATGCCTCATTATGTCCTTCATCTTCTTCCATTGATCTATTGTCCACAAAAAAATAAACAATTTCACTGTTCAATTCTGCTGGTTGTGAGGGCATGTTCATGCTTTCTTCATTGGTTGATGAGACACTATGTGCATTCAAATTGATCATTGCTTCTGCTAGCCATGAAGGTGGGGTTACTTGGCTTGGCAATGTCAATTGGTCATTGTCAACTGCATGTTCAACAATATCATTAGCAATATCAGCGACAGGAATTTGATGTTCTTGAGTTGGTGGAACAATCTCCATGTTACTAGGAATTTGTTCATTGTTATATTGTGTTTCACATACAATTTCATCATCTTCAGCATATAACTGTCCTTGAGACAGGGAAATCATATTACCAGCTGCAACAACATCATCTTGGTCATCTACTTCTTGCACTTCAACACATTTTTGGACATTCCCTTCTTCCTGACCATCCACATGAAACGCTTGGCTACAACTAGTGTCATGCATAAGAGCATCATAGTTCAGTGGCCAGATTCCTGTCCTCCTAAAGCCAGCCTTGATATTTGATGGTGTCAAAGCCCTTTTAAAAGCTTTACTTGCAAGCTCTGCTAGCTCAAACCTTTTCACCTCAACCCCTGGATTCTTTGCCATCCATGCAGCACGCTCCGACCTGAAATAGTTCTTGAAAGGGCCAAACACACTAACATCAAGGGGTTGCAGCCTATGAGTGGTATGAGTGGGAAATGTCAACA
>APFE031669289.1:35813-59640 GCA_000404065.3 Pinus taeda | reverse complement strand
AACAATAGATAATTTATTTTATTTTATTTTTTTTTATTTATTTTTTTTTTTTTAACCTATTTACCTAAACAGTCACTCCTTTCATCTCCAGGCAAATGATAATAAAGTTAGTAATGGTCTAACTCAGATTTACATCTTGGCGGATACGTGTAAGGTTAATTGTCCTTGGTCATTTACATAATACATAAATGCATCCGTAATTCCTCAGTTTTGGCGGCATTAACTAATGGCTCTGAGCTGGACAGCTGGCTCCTTTATCCACGCCCTCGGTCCGCTCCACTGATCTTTTTGGTTTGGTAGCTGTTGGATTAAATGTCACAGCTCCACCGCACCCTCCTCGGGATTTCCACAGTGAACAGACGATCAGGATGGGTTCTGATGATCGGACGGTGTGTATTGAGGTGCCTTGGTAGCAGGGTACTTAGGGTTTCATTCATTCGTTTTTTTTGTTATTTGCAACGCTGCTCCAGTTCGCAGAGCAGCTTCTTCTTCCGGCGTCGCCTCCATACCAGGGTACCAATGGCATGGTCTTAGTCTGGTTCACCCCGTCAGCGTCTTCGAATGCGTTACAGTTATGGATTCGGTTGAAGGTGGAGCCATTATTGGCTCCCACTTTGAGCTTCCATTCGGCCATCAGGTAATACTCTTCTTCCTTATCACATTGCTGTACTGGTTCTCTTTTCCCATCGTAATTTGTAAATATGGCTAACTACCCTCGTTCGAATACTGGTTTGGAACAGGGAAACAGTCCATTGAGGCCCGCGGCGACAAGGAGGGTACAGGGTTTCTGCCGCCAATGTTCACCTTACAGGTAAGAGCTCTACCACCCGTAGGGATTTATCAGTTGCTCCATCTCTGAGTCATGCTTATTATTGTGCTTCCTCTGTCAGGGTATTGTCGATTACTGTTTGTGGCTTGGCGTAATGATTTCTCTTCAGACAGAGCATCTCTTCTTGTTCGATGTTTACCCTTTGTCCTAGAGGGTTAACCCAATGATGCCGAATGGCGTAGCTTGTTCTGACTAGATATGTTTACATATGCCTTTTTATTCATGGCTACCCAAATCCTCTGAAACTGTTCGAAGGGTTTCATAGCTATGGAATCGAGTTCAGCACTCGATTAGACCCTGTCCTCTAATGTATTTACACGGGTCTCAGTATGATTTGTTATGTAATGATTTGGTATCATTTGGCTACAGTTTTATACGTTATGGGTTCAGGATTCAACCCGAGTTGTCCGAACAGGTCATCGTTTTATTACTGTACTTAATACATTTGCAATTGATTTACATGTTAATATTCTGTTGGTAATGCGGTATTGCTCTCCTACGAGCCACCGATTCTCTTCATAATTACATATATATGTTTATTTGGATTTATGAAAATACTCTGTTGATTTTCGATGACGGTCTTGCTCCCTCAAGAGCTGTCGACTTTTCTCATGATTAAGTTATATATAGATATGTTTGACATTTATGGAAATGCCCTGTTGCTATTCGATGATGGTCTTGCTCTTACGTGAGTCATCGACTTTTCTCATCATTAGATTATATTTATTTATTGAACGCACAGGCCACAATCTCCTATATTTATTTCCTTGTTTTCATTGTTTAATGACCTTCTTTACAGAGCATGTTCATATGGTTCAATGTTTTAATCAGTTCTTTTCACGGCGCATTACTGTAGCTCCATATTACCAGGTTGTAACCTCCTGTGTATTCCGCCAGTTCACTTATTCATAGTGTTGATATGGTCGGTCGGTTGTCACGGCAACGTTTAAATTGTGATTTAGTTACAGTGTTTGTTCTTGCATCATATATATAAACTATTGTTCTCGATAGGGTTTGTGTTGACATTACCGACATGGGTGTACATATTTTACAGTGTACAGTACCTAGTAGTCTAGCTGAGAATAGGATGCTCCTAATAACTCTTCTTTAGCCGCTATACTTGTAATGTAATTCATCCTTTTTACTCTGATGTGCATTATTTCGTTCGGTATTTGTATCGTTTATGCAGAATATAAGTCACTGCTTCCTGAGTCATCTTTACAGAGTGTAAATTACTATTCCCTGTGTTATCTATGTAGTATGGTTATGAACATCTATGTTCCTGTTTTCACACTCAGTCAATGACAGTTAGGAACAGTTCTTTTCCCATTCTTGCATTTGATAAAATTACTGTTTCTCTCATTGTATACAATTTGAGTCGTCAGAAATTATGGTACCGTATAATGTTCAGTTTCTCAGTTCTCTGGTTTCTTTACATAGATAACAGAGGCACTATTCATTACCAATGTCAGTTCAGTAATACCCTAGTTTTTAAATCACGGCCTAAAAGTAATCTTACAGATATTATAATCAAACTCTCAGAAATACAAGATAATGTCTAACCTTTCAGATTTTATGGAAACTGAATAACATCTATACTTACCTGTATTTCCTCGTTCTCTATCCTTTGCGCTTCTATAGCATGTAAAATATTATTTAATGCTTGTTATCCTCCCAGCCACGAGATCAGTCATCCGAACTGAATCTCTCCCCCAAGCTCACTTGCCGGCCACAACCCTGAGCAATATAAAGCACACTTGTGCCTGTGCTATCTGGTCCTCACCAGACGTAGCATTCTTCTCTTCTGCTTCAGTGCCCTTCTCTTTTCTTCCCGTTTGTTCCTTTAACAACCCGGGTCTTTTCCTCTTTCCCCTTTTCTATGGGAAAGGAAAACCAGTTAGGGTTTCCCCTAGTGTGCTGGCAACTGTTTCTTTTATTTTTAAGCAAGAAAAGAAAATAACTTTTCACATAAAGTTATTGTGCACATATATATTATGCAATCCATATTATTCAATTTTTGATCAAATAATATTTTCATCATTTTTTAAGAAAATAATAATCTCTGTTTATATTCACCTATAATGGTAAATAAACAATTTATTTACGTAAAATGTTTGGTCGTTACATCTCCTCCCCCTGAGATTGGACACCGTCTCGGTGTCTTACAGACCCGAACAGATTTGGGTAAGTCCTCTTCATTAATTCCTCATCTTCCCAAGTGGCCTCGTCGGGCCCAAAATGTCGCCATTGAACCTTAACTTGGGTAATAACTCGTTTCCGCAGCTGCACTTCTCTTCGGTCGAGAATGCTCAGCGGTTCGACCAGAACCTCTCCTTCCGGTTCGACTTGCAATACACAATTCCTTGAATTAGTTTTTTTCTTTCATATGTAATTCTTGCTGAATTTTATCATAACAATAACCCACCTGTATCTCCTGCCATCGGATTACATGCTTAGGGTCATACACATATTTCTTTAGGACAGAAACATGAAACACGTTGTGGATTTGGATGTGACTTGGCAGGGCCAGTTGGTAAGCCACTGGTCCGATCCTTGCTAAAATTTGAAAGGGTCCACAATATCGGGGTGCCAATTTAGCGCACCCACTCCACTGCAAAGTACTTCTTTTGGCCTGAATTCGAATATACACATGGTCCCCAACCTGAAATTCTTTAAATCTTCTTTTCCGATCGGCGAAGCTCTTTTGCCTATCTTGAGCAGCTTTCAAATTATTACGCACCCTCTTTACCATATCTTCCATTTCCTTCAGCATCTCAGGCCCTAGACTTAGTTTATCTTCCGGCCCTCCCCAGCTGGAGGGTGTACGGCATTTCCGGCCGTACATAACCTCAAATGGGCTCATTTGCGTTGAGGTATGGTAACCGTTGTTATACGCGAACTCCACCAGATGTAAATAATCTTCCCACCTTGTGGGTTATTGCATGACGTAAGCCCTTAACATATCCTCTACCATTTGATTCACTCGTTCCGTCTGCCCATCAGTTTGCGGGTGGTATGCTGTACTGAAATTCAGTTGAGTTCCTAATTCAGCAAACAATGTTTTCCAAAATGCTGATGTGAATTTCACATCACGATCGGAAATTATTGTTTTTGGAAGTCCATGTAGCTTGAATACATTCTGCATAAAAATATGAGTGATCTGTGCAGCTCTATATGTAGATTGCACAGGTATGAAATGTGCAGCCTTACTCAGTTTGTCCACCACCACCAAAATAGAGTCATTATTCTTCTTTGTTCTAGGTAATCCCATAATAAAATCCATGGAGATGATTTCCCATTTCCATTCTGGAACTGGCAGTGGTTGTAACAATCCTGCTGGATGTTGATGTTCTGCTTTAATCTGCTGACATTCTAAGCACCGTGCTAGGTACTCGACAATGCTTTTCTTCATTCCTGGCCAGAAATATTCTTTCCGGATTGCTGTTATCATTTTTTGATAACCTGGATGACCCGCGTAATGGCTGACATGAAATTCATCCATAATCAGATTTTTAATTCTGCTTTGATTAGGCACATACAATCTTTGCTTGAAATAGATCAATCCAGCATTATTTAATTCATATTCTTGTTGGCTGTCCTCTTTAGCAACTTGCTGAATTTGCAGTTTTAACCGCTGATATTCAGTATCTTGGTCTGCAACTTCCTTTATAATTTCCAAAAAGGGACTTTTCCATCCACTAATAGAAATTTCATACAAATTTTGTATTTTCCGGCTCAAGGCGTCTGCCACTCTATTTCCTTCCCTTGCAAATGTTTTATATCGAAGTCAAAGCCGCTTAGAAAGTCCACCCACCGTGCTTGCCTAGCATTCAAGGTAGGCTGGCTGAAATAATTGGTCAAGCTGTGATGGTCGGTGAGCAGCAAAAATTTCCTGCCCAGGACATAATGCCGCCACATCTTCAGGGCATGTATAACGGCAGCCAACTCTAAGTCATAAGCAGAATATTTCTGCTCATGTTCTTTTAATTTTCGAGACTCGTAAGCAATTACCCTGCCTTCTTGCATCAAGACCCCTCCCAATCCTTCTTTACTAGCATCCGTACATACTACGCAATCCTTATTAGGATCAGCTATACTCAGAATAGGTGTTGTGGTGAGCAGATGTTTCAATTGCTCGAAACTTTTCTGGCAATTTGGGGTCCAATGAAACAATTTTCCTTTCTTCTGCAGTGAGGTAATGGGAAATGCCACCTTAGAGAAACCTTCCACGAATCTCCTATAATACCCAGCTAATCCCATGAAAGATCGGACGTTTGCTACATCTTTTGGAACAGGCCATTCCATTATGGCTTTTATCTTTTCCGGATCCACTGCAATTCCATCCTTTGTGATCACGTGACCCAAATACTGAATTTCTTCTTTGAAGAAGTCACACTTACTAAACTTAGCGTACAACTGATGTTCTCGAAGGGTCTGTAATACCAATCGGAGATGTTCATAATGTTCTTCGATGGTGCGTGAATAAATTAATATATCATCAATAAATATCAGCACGAATTGGTCCAAATACGGATGGAAAATGCTGTTCATTAAACACATGAAGGTTGCCGGAGCGTTAGTGAGCCCAAAAGGCAAGGCCACAAATTCATAGTGTCCATACCTTGTTCTAAAAGCTGTTTTTGCAATGTCTTCATCTTTAATTCTGATCTGGTGGTAACCTGATCGTAAATCGATCTTAGAGAACACTGTTGCGCCTTTTACTTGATCGAACAATTCATCGATCCGTGGTAGAGGATACTTATTTTTGATGGTCAACTTATTCAATTGCCTGTAATCGATGCACATCCGGAGGGTGCTGTCTTTCTTCTTGACAAATAATACTGGGGCTCCCCATGGAGACACGCTAGGACGGATGTAATCCTTGTCTAGTAATTCTTGCAACTGCATTTTTAATTCTGTCAACTCAGGTACACTCATTCTGTAGGGTGCTCGTGATACTGGTGTGGCCCCTGGTACCAACTCGATAGTAAAATCTATGTTCCTTCGCGGTGGTAGTCCAGGAATCTCCTCCGGAAACACATCTGTAAATTCTTGTATTACAGGAATATTATTCAAAGAGGCTGATTTATCCTTAGCGTTTGCATAACCCACTTGGATGGCGTACACCTGACAGCCTTTCCGTACACATTTTACCAATTGGTTTGCAGTTATCGGTCGAACCTGTATTGGTCGCTTAATTCCCTGCATTTCTTTTATGTTTCCTTGTTGATCTCTGTAATAAATGATTTTGGTTTTGCAATCAACCAATGACCAGTGTTTCTCCAACCAGTCCATACCGATTAAGATATCATAGGAACCGAGAGGGAGTATGTTCAGGTCAGCTGTTATTGGCTGGTCTGCTATAGTAAAAGAGCAACCGTTGATCTTGGCTGTTACCCGTCGCTTGGCTCCGGTAGCTAATTGAACTAGCCATGGGTTTTTAAATTTAACAGATTGTAAATTACAACGTTCCACTACTTTTGGGTTCACGTAGCTTAGTGTGGCCCCGGGATCAATTAAAATAGATATGGTAAGGTTTGAGATTTTACCTTCGAACTCAACCATGGTTGGCTGAAATTCCGCCTGTCGGTCTTCCAACGCCGCATTGATTCTGGGTACGCTTCGACCAACTTCGCCAACTGTTGAGGCTTCGTGAATTTGGGACAACTGTTCAGTCCCCTTTCGCTGTGGACAATTTTTAATGTAGTGGGGTCCCCCACAACCCCAGCACTGCACCGGGGGCCTTGCTGTTCCTTCGTTGTCCAATCTGATTTACTGCTCGCTGGCTTTGGACTCATTTGCAGATCTAAACTTAGATGCAGTTCTTGTTGCAAATCTGCTGTTTGTTCCTTTGCCATTTCCTTTATTTCCATTGCTGCGATTTCCTTTGTTGTTTCCAACTGCCTTAAAACCCTTCTTCTCATTCCATTTCCTGCTAGCAGCTTCCCCTTTCTGTTTACCTTGCTGATAGCAGATTCTAGCCTTGCGGATTACTTCATCCATCGATTTTGGATTGTCAAATTCAATCCTCTCCCGCATATATGGGGGTAAACTGCTAACGAATCGCTGCACTTTCGCTTTTTCCTCTCTTATATATGGCACGTAGCGCAGTAGGGAGGTAAAGCGGGTGATGAATTCATCCATAGTTTGTTGCCCCAACCGTAGATCATGGAATTCTCTGGCTTTTTCATCATAGAAGCGCTCGGTTAAATACCTCTCTTTAAAGAACCTTTGAAAATTGTCCCATGTTATGTTTTGCTCGGTGACCCCTTTTACAATCTTCACCTCCTCCCACCATAAGGTGGCCTTTCCTTGTAATTGAAAAATAGCCAGTCGTGCTTTAAGATTGTGGTCGTATTCATAAAGCTAAAAATACTTGTTCATACTGATTAACCATGCTTCAGCTGCTTCTTCTTGTTCTCTGTCAAAATATGGTGGCTTAATCTTGCGGAATTCCCCTTGTAATTATACCCTCTGTCTTTTCGAGGTTTGCTGTTCAAATGCATTGTCGGAGCGTTCCTCCTGCTCCTCTGATCCCTCGGGGGGTATGTGATGATTCTGCTCTTCAGACATTCTTTGCTGTTCCACACTAGGATTAACTGGTAGTTGATTTTGTCTGTCGGACAAACTTTTCAAAATTCTTTCTTGTTCCATCGTTAATCAGGCATTATCTTCTCGTAGTCGAGCCATCTCATTCTTCAGCTCCTGTACTGTCTCCAGAATTGCTTGATTTGTGATTCTGACCTCTTCTCCAAGTTGTACCCACAATTCTGGGTTATTTTTTGCGCCGGGCACGCCCTGCCCCATTACAGGTCGTCGCGGTGTATTATCTGCCCTCCTCATGTCTTTTGTTCTCAGAATCTGATCCTGTAAAAAAAAACGTTCAAGGGTAATAATGAAAATGACTATTTGTTAATCCATTTACTACAGTGTCCACTCATTATTGTCTTACCCAGAGGCCACAGTGCTGTATCTGGGCTCTGATACCATATGTCATAACCCCTTATACGACAAACAATACATAAATTTTTTTATTTTTTTATTTTAACCTATTTACCTAAACAGCCACTCCTTTCATCTCCAGGCAAATGATAATAAAGTTAGTAATGGTCTAACTCGGATTTACATCTTGGCGGATACGTGTAAGGTTAATTGTCCTTGGTCATTTACATAATACATAAATGCATCCGTAATTCCTCAGTTTTGGCGGCATTAACTAATGGCTTTGAGCTGGACAGCTGGCTCCTCGATCCACGCCCTCGGTCCGCTCCACTGATCTTTTTGGTTTGGTAGCTGTTGGATTAAATGTCACAGCTCCACCGCACCCTCCTCGGGATTTCCACAGTGAACAGACGATCAGGATGGGTTCTGATGATCGGACGGTGTGTATTGAGGTGCCTTGGTAGCAGGGTACTTAGGGTTTCATTCATTCGTTTTTTTTGTTATTTGCAACACTGCTCCAGTTCGCAGAGCAGCTTCTTCTTCCTGCGTCGCCTCCATACCAGGGTACCAACGGCATGGTCTTAGTCTGTTTCACCCCGTCAGCGTCTTTGAATGCGTTACAGTTATGGATTCGGTTGAAGGTGGAGCCATTATTGGCTCCCACTTTGAGCTTCCATTCGGCCATCAGGTAATACTCTTCTTCTTTATCACATTGCTGTACTGGTTCTCTTTTCCCATCGTAATTTGTAAATATGGCTAACTACCCTCATTCGAATACTGGTTTGGAACAGGGAAACAGTCCATTGAGGCCCGCGGCGACAAGGAGGGTACAGTGTTTCTGCCACCAATGTTCACCTTACAGGTAAGAGCTCTACCACCCGTAGGGATTTATCAGTTGCTCCATCTCTGAGTCATGCTTATTATTGTTCTTCCTCTGTTAGGGTATTGTCGATTACTGTTTGTGGCTTGGCGTAATGATTTCTCTTCAGACAGAGCATCTCTTCTTGTTCGATGTTTACCCTTTGTCCTGGAGGGTTAACCCAATGATGCCGAATGGCGTAGCTTGTTCTGACTAGATATGTTTACATATGCCTTTTTATTCATGGCTACCCAAATCCTCTGAAACTGTTCGAAGGGTTTCATAGCTATGGAATCGAGTTCAGCACTTGATTAGACCCTGTCCTCTAATGTATTAACACGGGTCTCGGTATGATTTGTTATGTAATGATTCGGTATCATTTGGCTACAGTTTTATACGTTATGGGTTCAGGATTCGACCCGAGTTGTCCGAACAGGTCATCGTTTTATTACTGTACTTAATACATTTGCAATTGATTTACATGTTAATATTCTGTTGGTAATGCGGTATTGCTCTCCTACGAGCCACCGATTCTCTTCATAATTACATATATATGTTTATTTGGATTTATGAAAATACTCTGTTGATTTTCGATGACGGTCTTGCTCCCTCAAGAGCTGCCGACTTTTCTCATGATTAAGTTATATATAGATATGTTTGACATTTATGGAAATGCCCTGTTGCTATTCGATGATGGTCTTGCTCTTACGTGAGTCATCGACTTTTCTCATCATTAGATTATATTTATTTATTGAACGCACAGGCCACAATCTCCTATATTTATTTCCTTGTTTTCATCGTTTAATGACCTTCTTTACAGAGCATGTTCATATGGTTCAATGTTTTAATCAGTTCTTTTCACGGCGCATTACTGTAGCTCCATATTACCAGGTTGTAACCTCCTGTGTATTCCGCCAGTTCACTTATTCATAGTGTTGATATGGTCGGTCGGTTGTCACGACAACGTTTAAATTGTGATTTAGTTACAGTGTTTGTTCTTGCATCATATATATAAACTATTGTTCTCGATAGGGTTTGTGTTGACATTACCGACATGGGTGTACATATTTTACAGTGTACAGTACCTAGCAGTCTAGCTGAGAATAGGATGCTCCTAATAACTCTTCTTTAGCCGCTATACTTGTAATGTAATTCATCCTTTTTACTTTGATGTGCATTATTTCGTTCGGTATTTGTATCGTTTATGCAGAATATAAGTCACTGCTTCCTGAGTCATCTTTACAGAGTGTAAATTACTATTCCCTGTGTTATCTATGTAGTATGGTTATGAACATCTATGTTCTTGTTTTCACACTCAGTCAATGACAGTTAGGAACAGTTCTTTTCCCATTCTTGCATTTGATAAAATTACTGTTTCTCTCATTGTATACAATTTGAGTCGTCAGAAATTATGGTATTGTATAATGTTCAGTTTCTCAGTTCTCTGGTTTCTTTACATAGATAACGGAGGCACTATTCATTACCAATGTCAGTTCAGTAATACCCTAGTTTTTAAATCACGGCCTAAAAGTAATCTTATAGATATTATAATCAAACTCTCAGAAATACAAGATAATGTCTAACCTTTCAGATTTTATGGAAACTGAATAACATCTATACTTACTTGTATTTCCTCGTTCTCTATCCTCTGCGCTTCTATAGCATGTAGAAGATTATTTAATGCTTGTTATCCTCCCAGCCACGAGATCAGTCATCCGAACTGAATCTCTCCCCCAAGCTCACTTGCCGGCCACAACCCTCAGCAATATAAAGCACACTTATGCCTGTGCTATCTGGTCCTCACCAGACGTAGCATTCTTCTCTTCTGCTTCAGTGCCCTTCTCTTTTCTTCCCGTTTGTTCCTCTAACAACCCGGGTCTTTTCCTCTTTCCCCTTTTCTATGGGAAAGGAAAAGCAGTTAGGGTTTCCCCTAGTGTGCTGGCAACTGTTTATTTTATTTTTAAGCAAGAAAAGAAAATAACTTTTCACATAAAGTTATTGTGCACATATATATTATGCAATCCATATTATTCAATTTTTGATCAAATAATATTTTCATCATTTTTTAAGAAAATAATAATCTCTGTTTATATTCACCTATAATGGTAAATAAACAATTTATTTACGTAAAATGTTTGGTCGTTACATGTGACTTTCTTTAATTCATTATGGATCATATAAGCTTGGGAAAAAAAATCATCTTCAATTATTATATTTTTCAATAGACACATATCATAACTTTTCAACTATATAGGACATTCACATATTATACCCTATCATTCACATTTATACCCTATATTTTCAACTATTTAGGATTTTTGAAGTCATAAAGAGATAAGTCGGTCATTAACAAAGTTGCAACAATTTCAGAATAACTTTCTTCATAGTATTAACAATAGGACTTTCACATATTATACCTTATATTTTCAGCTATTTAGGATTTTTGAAGCCATAAAGAAATAAGTCTTAACTTATTAAGATCATTAACAAAGTTGCAACAATTTCAGAATAACTTTCTCCATAGTATTATGGATCAATGTTCGCTTACATACGATTTGTTAACATGATTTAGATTAACATAAAAATAAATCTCAAAAATGAAATAAAACATTTGCATTTTAAGAAGAATTCCATAACTTTCTCCATAGTATTATGGATGAATGTTCGCTTACATACGAATTGTTAACATGATTTAGATTAACATAAAAATAAATCTCAAAAATGAAATAAAACATTTGCATAAAAATAAATCTCAAAAATGAAATAAAACATTTGCATTTTAAAAAAAATGTCATATATAAAATTCAATATTAATAAAAACTAACAAAATTCTTTAAATATATTTTATAATTATAATAATCAAAACAATATTTACTATATAATAATCATTTAAATTATTCTTATAAATTAATAATAATTATTATATAAAAAATATATTTATTAAAATATTAATTAAAATATTTAAACAATAAATTTAAAACTATAAATATGGTTACACACTATTTAATTTTATAACTCAGCAATATATTATATCACTTTGAAATTTAAAATCCTTTCTTTTAAGATTCAAATATTAAGTTTTAAAATTAATTACTTTTAAGTTTAAAATTTAATTACTAATATGTTATAAAAGTGTGATTGTTACTTTTTTTTTAAAAACATGAAATATTCTTTTAAATATATTCATTGAGGTTATATATATATTATCTAAAACTATTTTATTAAAATTTTTCATATATATAAAATATCTTTGTTTAAATTTAAATATTTGTATAAATCTTTTTCAATTTATATTATTTGTTTTTGGTTTTATGAAAAAAAAAATAATAAATTTGAAATATAAAATTGTATTGATGAAACATTATTAAAATGTTCTTAAGTACACTTTAAAAACATTTTGTTTAAGAATTGAAACATAACAATGTTCTTTTAACAACTATATGTGGCATTGCAATAATGTAGATGAAGTTTAATAACTTTTTAAGATAATTTTTTATCTTTCTAGTTGGAAATTTGAATAAATATTTTTAGTTTTTCGCAATAGATTTTTGAAAATAAAAACAATGGTGGTGGCAATGTTCAAAAAAGAAATAATGTAAATGAAACTTAAGAATGTCTTAAGATAATTTATGATCTCTCAAAAACAAAGTGGTAGCAATGTCCAAAAAGAAAAAGCAGTGACATTCCACCCACATGGCTCTTGTTTATAAAATCATAGTAAATATTGATAAATATTAATAAGATTTAATTCTTCTTATTAACCAATAATAATATAAATCAAAGAAAAATTAGAATTGAGAAATTTTGAATTGTATATATATATAATTAATGTTTTCCAAATAATAAATTTATATATATATATATAATTAATTAAATGACATACAATGTTACTATAAAAAATTATATCACAAAATATTAGAAAAAAAACACAACATAGAACAATTAAAAAAAAATAAAAAATAACCAATTATTAGGCATCATCAAAATTTCACCTTAATATATTTCAATTTACCACTTACAAATTGAGATGAGAATAAATTATTACCACTTACAAATTGAGATGAGAATAAATTATTGAAGTCATTTTCCCAACACAAGCTAAAGAAGTTGGATATATATATCAATCATTTGCACATTGCTTTGATTGTAATTTCTAAATCTTAATAGTTCTCAAGAGTGCCTAAATACATCTAAGTAATCAAAACAACAATTTTCCTATCACGACGTTTCATTTTATATGAGTTTGGTTTCGTAAAGAAATTTATCACAAAATATTAGAAAAAAACAAAACATAGAAAAATTAAAAAAATAAAAAATAACCAATTATTTAGGCATCATCAAAATTCCACCTTAATATATTTCAATTTACCACTTACAAATTGAGAATAAATTATTGAAGTCATTTTCCCAACACAAGCTAAAGAAGTTTGATATATATATCAATCATTTGCACATTGCTTTGATTGTAATTTCTAAATGTTAATAGTTCTCAAGAGTGCCTAAAATACATCTAAGTAATCAAAACAACAATTTTGCTATCACGTTGTTTCATTTTATATTAGTTTGGTTTCATACAGAAATTTATTGAAATTTACTCTTATTTATACACACTTTATTAAATCACTTAATTATGTCGTAAGGGTTTTATTGGTGTAATTTACGTATTGATTTGAGTGATTCATTGGGCTAGCTATTCAATCTCATGGACAACTATTCAACATGGTTGGCATGTCCACTTATTTGTTGTGCACTTCCTTCCCTTTCTTTTGTCACTTCACAAAAACTTAAAGCTAAAGCTTGATTCAACGAAGATTTTGGCCCCAATTTGTTTGAAAATGGGAATTCAAGTGATAAAAGCAAAGTGCTAACAAGTTTTATGACACATTCTTTTACTTCTATCTTTCTTTTAGAATTCCAATAACCAAAATCACTTTTATTAGTGAAAGCTAATGGGAGCAGGAATGACACATTCTTTCTACTTCCATTTTTCTTTTAGAATTCCAATAACCAAAAGCACTTTTATTAGTGAAAGCTAATGGGAGTAGGAATGGCTGCATTTGATGTTGTTTCTTCATCTTCTATGTTTTGAGTGGTGGATTTGGAGAATTAGATTCATCATCTCACTCAAATCATATAATAGGGATTAACTAGCAACAAACAAGGAGGTGATAGGCAGAAGGATCTCCACTCTCTCTAAGCAGGAGAAGTTTTCAGTGTTTTTTGTTGTAAAATCGTTGGAAACCATAGCTATGGGAATGCAACTCAAGAGAAGAGTAGAGCATAAGGATTTTCCCACATTTTCCTATCGGGGATTGGTAAAAAAGGCATTTTTCATTGTTCAACGAAAACTGAGAAGCCAATCAAGTATTTAGATGCTCAAGAGAAAGGAATAGAGGATAAGGGTCTACAACTTTGATAAAAAAAAGACAAAGGATGGTTCTTGTTTTGATGTCCCTCTATGTGTCGAGAATGAGAATTCATAGCATATTTTGAGGGGGTTTTTTAGCCAAAATAGTTGGTTTCATTTATTTCCTTCTTGCAATGATTGACATACACCTCAATCACTGCACCATGCATTAAAAGATGTGGAAAGTACTATGCATTTGAGTATTGATTTCTTCAAATATAGATCTATTCGTGTCTCATTTGAGCCTCACTTTTCTAAAATCCACATTGGAAATAATCATATGTATGGAAAGAAATTGGGATTTAAGACTTGTGGCATTTGAGCCTTGATTTTTTAAATTCGAGATGGAAACAATGTGGATTTTCTAAATTCGATATGGGAACAATATGAAAAGAAAATTGTAGCGACTTGATTTATTTTTAAAAAATTATGCAACCATTTGAATTTAAAATCACCACCATACTTGTCTTTAAAAAGTCACAATCATTGAACTTTGTGTTTGAGCTTTCCTTTGTTGAATTAAAATTTACAAATAAAAGATGATTTTGTAGCCATTGATCTAGGTGTATTCGATCTGTTGTCTCTTACCACCATATTATTTAAAACTAAACTTATTCATGAAATCTTATCCCCTTTCAAAATTGTTGTTTATGTTGACTATGCTTTTTACATGTAATGCACCTATTCTTATCTAGTTATTCAACTTCTTAGTGCCTAACCTACATATCTTTCCCATATTATACAGATCTTGATGGAGATAGATTTTCTTGGGTATTTTGAAGATGGCTTAGAATATAGGGGTTAGGTTCAGGATTTTAGGCCTATAAATTTTCTTCTTCCTAGTGCCTAACCTACATATCTTTCCCATATTATACAGATCTTGATGGAGATAGATTTTCTTGGGTATTTTGAAGATGGCTTAGAATATAGGGGTTAGTTTCAGGATTTTAGGCTTGTAAATTTTCTTCTTGTGCATTTTATTGAGGCATATAGTCTTGATTTATGAAATCTCTACTTGGCACAATGCTTTTGATCCCAACTACTCCTAGTTGATTAACATGCATAACAAAATCATGTTACATCTAATTATTTTCCTTTCGAACATCCTAAAGTAGCTTTAAAGTTCTAATAAAAACAATTTATGAAGGATCAAGGCATGGAGTAAAATTTATGTTTGTTTTTATGAAATCCATGCTTTTCCATTAGTTAATGCCAATACTTGATTCATTATTCTTAGTATTTGCATTAGATACGTTGTTATTGTTGCAACAATGAACCTCTTTGGGACTTAATATGGTGTCTTTGCACTAAATAACATGCATTTTAAAGGAAAATTATGTGCATGATAATGCATGAATGACCCTCCATAGTAGGAGTATGTTTTCTAGACAAGTCACCATTATTGTTAAGTGTCTTTGTTTCGAATGATAGCCACTAAGATACCTTCCAAATCTTGTATTATTTTCTAGTATTGTAGTTGCTTTGGTTTTAGGCTCTATGATGTTGCAAATAATTGCATTTATGATTTTTCCTTTTTCTTTGGCCATGGAACTTGGTTTGATAGGTAGCAATAAAACCACTTAAAAATGGTTACATTTGTTACCTTTGTATGAGACAATAAATTTTAATTATTGGCCCATGTTTGGATTCATTTTATAGTTCACTTAGTCTTTTCCTTTTTATTTTTTTTAGGATTGCGTTATCATAATGTGATTACTTGTTGGATGTAAACCATCTTAAAGTAATATAGTCTTAGCTTGTGATCTTAACCACTTGTGCAACTAATTTTAGTTGTTAAAAGTCTTTGTACCCTTTAATACTCCTAAAA
The DNA here is from genome assembly GCA_000404065.3 of Pinus taeda. Taxonomy (NCBI): domain Eukaryota; kingdom Viridiplantae; phylum Streptophyta; class Pinopsida; order Pinales; family Pinaceae; genus Pinus; species Pinus taeda. Next base: position 43,775 of record APFE031669289.1, on the reverse strand, counting down.
TTCCTATGTTGTTGATTCTTCATCTCTATGTCTATGTATGGGGACTCTCCTTGCACCATTTGGAAATTGTTTATCCTTCATTATTTTTCATTTGCCTTATAGCATGTCTCCAATATTTTCTTCTCTTAACATGAGTTATGATAAAGTTGGTTCCTTGCAAATTTTTTTTATTCTTTTCTATGCAAGTTCAATTCATATCCTTATGTACTTTAATGTATTACATTCCCAAAAATGAATTCTTATAAAAAACCTATGGCTTCCTAATTGAGACATCCACTCACATTTTAATTGGCGGTCTAGATAAGATGTGAGAAATATCGTCACAAACAACCAGAGTTAAACTAGATGATGAGGTAGAGTCGTTTGATACTTAACAATTTTTATGCTCTTATTTTTTTCATTGAAGAGGCATGGACTCCAAAGGAGGGAATATATGATCAAAATCTTGATTGATTATTCTAACGTTACCATCATCACACATAGAGAGTTAACCTATTTGTGTTCGTTGTTGCTTAAAAGTGTAACTATTTTCTTGATCAGATTACAAAGTTGGAGATTGAAGTGAAAGATGGAAAATGGAAATTTGTACAACTTGTATCAAATGTGGAAGCCCAAAAAAGAAAAGGTTGGCGATGTGAGGTATAAATTTATTTTATGTTAGCAATATGAATCCATTGCAATGGGTGTTACAACTTACTGATCGTATATATTTAGATTCAAATGAAAGTTGTGATATTTCACAATGTTGCTCATTTACTAGATTTGATCTTCTATTTGAGAAGGTTTTAAACACTTTCAACAACCTAGCTTGCATTGCATGCTTTTTGGTTCCTCCAAGTATTTATCTAGAGTACTTGTTCATTACAGGAAAGTGCATGGATGGTAATAATAGCCTTTGGAAAACACTAGAAGCCAAATCAAAAGTGCATAGCTAAAATTTCCTTTAAATGTTTTATGACTACAATCATTCCTTGAGACCATATTATTAAACAATGTTTATTTCTAAGGCAAGGAGGAAATTTGTAACGACCCGGTGAAATTTCTATGTAATAATGTAAATAAAGAAAAAAATAAGACCACAGGTAAGGGACACGTATTCCAAGCTGAATGTTGGGCAAAGATATCGTGCCAGGCACCACTATATGTGTGTTCTTGGCTAAGAAAATTGGAAAAGGCAAAGGCAAATGAATTAAAAGGAAAAAGAGGCATTTTTGGCACATTTATTTATGAAAATAAAGGAAATTAGGAGAAACGGAAGGTAAAATGTCACAGGTTGCATGTGAGGAGAAAAATGAAGGAAAATAATGGAAAATGAAGAAATTAGAGGCCTCATTTATAAAAAGGCTTATAAGGATCAGTTGGTAACCTTTTGTCAGTTCAAGTTTGGAGCTCTCTCATTATTCTCTCTCTCTCTCACTCTTGGTCACTTAGAGTTTTCTTGGAGCACTATAGCTTTGGATCAAGCAAGGAAAGACAAGCAAAGAGAAAGGAAGGAAAGCAAGGATCAAGGAAGGAAAAGAAGGATCAAGCAGCTTCAGTGGGAATACTTGCAGGTAACCTTTTGCATGTGTGATTTCTTAGTTGGTTTGGACATGCATGGCTTTGCATGTTGGTGTATGGTTCTCTTGTTGTCGGTGGCATGATTTTGCCTCGATGGTAGTGGTTTTCAGCCTAGCTTTGCCTTTTTCCGGATGCCATGGTTTTCAGATGTTTATTTCGGTTCTTAACCTTTAGTGTGCTAGATGAATTTTGGAATCCGAGGCAGAGGTGGTCTCAAGTTTCATTCCCAAAGGCCTAAGAATCCCTTGATTGGTTTTGGCCAGACACATGGTAAATCTTGAGGGAGGAGTCTCGATTTAGGGGCTAGTGATCTGGGTTACCTGGATACGAATTCTAAAAACCGAAAATAAAGAATGGCGCGAGCATAACACATAAAACAAATATACACAGAGATTTTCTCCTGGATCCCAAAACCAGGACTACTAGATTGATTTTTCATTATGTTCCTTTAAATGTTACAATTCATATTTATACATGCCAAAGCATCGATAAACCCCAATCCATTAACCATGTATTAGAACATAACCGTAGTTCCCTTGACCAAATCTACAAAATACCATGGACCGAAAACCATCGTGCCTAGAACCATGAGTGAAATCCATGCACAAAACCATAGGTAGGTCCGTGTACCTAATATAGGGTCCAAAAAAAGATTCCTCAGGGCGCTGCCTCGGACCCCGTAGAGGGGGGCTATCGCCCCCCTCTAACCCCCCCGTTTAACCACTGGGGCTAGTCAAGGAAATAATATAACACAACCCAACATTCTCCCACTTGTTTTCTTTCCACAGGGGGGCATAGGAGATATTAGTCATTGATCCAGCCCTGCAACACCCATTGTTTCTCTACACCAAGAGAACTTCTCAGAGCTCACAAAATTTGTCAATGCATCTACAATATTCTTCAAAGTGTCCACCTTTACCAGTAACACCTTTTTGTCTTCTACCATATCCCTCACAAAGTGATATTGAGCATAAATATGCTTTGTCTTTGAATGATAATGAGGGTTATTTGCCAAGAAAATTGCACTTTGGGTGTCACAATCTATCCTTATATCTTGTTGTACTAACCCCATACTTGAACACAATCTCTACAACCAAAATGCTTCCTTGCTTGCATGAGTGGCTGCCATGTATTCTGCGTTTGTAGTTGACAGTGCCACTACAGATTGTCTCTTGCTCATCCAACTAACTACACCTCCAAATAGGTTAAACACATACCCACTTGTAGATCTTCTCTGATCCAGATCTCCACCCCAGTTTGCATCAACAAATCTACGGATGTCCAAAACCTTTTCGAATCTTGGTCTTCCTTGGTAGCACAAACCATAATCACTAGTGCCACGTAAATACCTAAAAACTTGCTTCACTCTTGTCCAATGCTCCTTCCTTGGTTTTGACATAAACCTGATCAATACTCCCACTGAATGTGCAATGTTTGGTCTAGTATAGACCATTGTATACATCAGATTACCGACTGCACTTGCATATGGAACAAGTGACATGTCCTCTTCCTCTTCTTGTGTCCCGGGACACTGTTAAAAAAATAACATTACACCTACAGGAATAGGAACCTTCACCAATTTACTATCCTGCATATTAAACCTCTGTAGTATTGTCTCGACATACTTCATCTGGTTTATCCAGAGCTTCCTCTTTGCCTGATCTCGTTTAATTTCCATGCCCAAAATATTTTTTTTAAGACAAAGATCTTTCATGTCGAATTTGGAGGATAATTGAGTCTTCAACTCCTGGATTATTTCTTTGTCATTTCCAACCAACAACATATCATCCACATACAAGACTAGATAAATAACACGGTCACCAATTAATTTAAAATACACACAGTAATCTGCTTTGCTTCTGGTGAAGCCAAGTCCCCGTATAGATGTATCAAATTTCTGATACCACATCCTTGGTGACTGTTTTAACCCATACAAAGACTTTTTTAATTTGCATACCAATTCTTTCTTACCCTTCACCGCAAAGCCTTCAAGTTGCTTCATGGAGATCTACTCTTCCAAATCCCCGTGAAGAAACGTTGTCTTCACATTCATCTGTTCTACCTCAAAATTAGAAGCAACAACAACAGATAAAAGTAATCTAATATAAGCTACCTTGGCAACAGGAGAAAAAATATCACCAAAATCAATTCTTAGCATCTGGGAATAACATTTTGCTACCAACCGAGCTTTGTATTTCTCCACCTTTCCTTATTCATTCATCTTCTTCTTGAACACCCATTTGCTGCCAATGGGTTTCCTTCCAGCCAACAACTCCACCGGATCCCAAGCCTCATTTTTGTGCAAAGATGCCATTTCATCAAGCATGGCCTCTTTCCAGAGTTTGCCATCCTCTGAATCTACTATTTCCTTCATAGTTATGGGATCATCATTAGTAATAGATAAAGAAAAAATTGAACAGAAGGAAGATGGACTATACTTTTCTGGCTGCCTTTTTTCTCGAACTGATCTTCTCACAACCGGATTTTGTGGCTCTTCATCTTCTAATTCATCTTCTGCTGTAGAGTATGATTCTTCCTCCTTTAGCTCAAACACTATCTTCTCAGGTTCCTTTTGTACGAATTCATGTTTAATAACATATTTCACCTCTCTAAACACCACATCTCAGTTGTACACAACCTTCCTTATTACTGGGTTCCAATGCTTATAACCTTTTAAACCATTCTTATACCCAATAAATATGCATTTTCCAGATTTACTATCTAACTTTGTTCTTTTTTCCTTTGGAACATGTACATATGCATCACATCCAAATACCCCCATATGTGAAAGAGGAGGTTTCTTACCAATCCATACCTCTTGTGAAGTCTTCTCCTCCAACGCTGATGAAGGTGATCTGTTGACCAAGTAACATGCAATTTCCATCACCTCTACCCATAATTCATGTCCTAACCCGGCACCAGTGAGCATAATTCTTTCCCTTTCCATTAACGTCTTATTCATTATTTCTACAACTCCATTTTTCTCAGGTGTGTATGGAGTAGTCTTCTGCCATGCTATACCACACTTCTTACAAAACTCTTCAGATTCCTTCTTGCAAAACTCTCCACCGTTATCTGTCCTCAACACCTTTATCTTCTTCTCTGTCTAGTTTTCCACAAGAGATTTAAATTTTTTAAACCTGTCAAAGACTTTAGATTTCTTCTTAAGGAAAGATATCCATGTATTCTTTGAGAAGTCATCTATAAATGATACATAGTACACAGACTTACCTAGTGGTGGAACTGACACAGGTCCAAACACATCATTATGCATAAGCTCTAATATCTGTTTCGCCCTCTTACCACTAGAAGGGAAACTCACCCGATTTTGCTTCCCATATACACAATTTTCACAAAAATGAAAATCTAGAGAGTTATTAGACATACCGTCTACCATACCTTTACCATGAAGTATTCGAAGGCCCTTCTCTCTAATATGTCCAAGCCTTTGATGACATAGCATGGTCTTTTCTCCAAAGACCACTAGATTTTCTGCTCTACTTTCAAGAACCACAGAACTGTTGCACCCATCAATAACAGTGCTACCTTGTAGCTTATACAGAGTTCCAATCCGAACTCCCCGCATCAATACCAGTGCTCCATGAACCATCTTGCAGGTATCTTTCTCAAACATTGTTTTTACACCTGCATCATCCAACTTACTTATAAAGATCAGATTTCTGGCCAATGCAGGAATATGCAAAACACCCAAATGTGTTCTAATCCTTCAACCTTGCAACTTCAACTTAACTTTTCCGCACCCAACGATCCTAGCCTTCTTGACATCCCCTAAGAAGATGTCACCACCATCATATTTCCCATACTTGCAGAACCACTCCCTATGGGGAGTGAAGTGAAAGGATGCACCTGAGTCAATCAACCATGCCTCATGATCTACATGTGTACTTGAGGAAGAATCCAAGTACACATCCCCACCTTCATCTGAGGTGGTTTTTGCCTCTGCAGAAGGAGCATCATTGGATCCCTTTCCTTTCTCAGGAGCTTTAGATTTACAGTCCCTTTTGTAGCGCCCTTCCTTTCCGTATTTCTAGCACACCTTTACAGGTTTTCCTGGAGATTTATATCTCCCTCTAGATTTAGATCTCCTACTTGAGGACTTATTTTTGTTTCTATTCTAGGACCGTCCTCGTACATACAAGGCATCACCAATTTGGCTCTCCATATTTTTCCGTCTCATCTCTTCCATCAGCAAGGAATAGACTATTTCATCAAACTGCAAGGCAGTTGCATTCACTAGTAAAAAATGATGAAATTAGTGACTAGGTGGCTAAAAAAGTTAGTCACCGCAATTATTTCAAGTGAATTACTACTAAATTTGAGAAATTTTAAGTGACTAAACTAAAAATGACTAACTTAAACGACTAATTTAGTCAAGGGATAAAATATATGACTAGATAATAAGTGGCCAAACTAAAAGTGACTAACTTAAATGACTAATTTAGTCTAGGACTAAAATATATGACTCGATAATAAGTGATAAAATTCAGTATCCATCATATAGGCCATAAAACCCATTCTTATTATGCAAAACATATTAAATATGCCATCATTCCCATTCTAATATCTTGTTCATGGACATTAAACATTGTAGAAATTTCCATTGTAGATCAATAGATTATGCAATAGACTAAAGCAAAATACAAGATCTACTTCTACAACAAACTTGCGGAAGCCTAATCAAATATGAGCAAGATCAAATAGAACACATATAACTGAAAATGAGAAATCAATCACACATGAACACAGAAGAATACTCTAGGGAAAGCCTCAGCTAAAAACCCCGATCTTTGTATTATCATATAAGTGGAAATATGTTCGGATTACAAAAAGAATCAACTCACAATCTATCTTGCTCTCTCTGCAATCGAACAATACAGCTCACAGACTGAATAGACACAAGATATGCCTTCCCTCAACCCTCCAAGCCTCCTATTTCCTTCCGCAGTTTTCCTTGGGGTCCAATGCTACCACCTGTGTGAATTGGCCTCATCACGCACTCACCAAAGCCAAAAGTAACTAGGCAATCTCAATCTCTAAGGAATGAATTCCTTCTGCATGCAAGAGATATCCTCCATGGAATATTCCTGCAATTGATAGTACACTATCCCATCATCTGATCTCAACTGGGTCTCTGTCTGAACTAACATGCATGAGTTATTTATGAGAGAATATTCAGTTATCTGAAGTGCAGCAGTTACATGCATGCATGCATTAACTAACTAAACTCACAATTAGTTCAACAAACTATTTAACTAATCTAACTAGACTTAACTCAGTTAACTGATCTAACTAATTACAACTCAAATTACAACTCATCCTTATGTCTTTAACTAAGGGATAAATACCTCAATTAATGGGATAACTGTTGCATGTCCCCACATAGACTTCATGTTTGATTTTCTACAACTAATTAACTCAAGATGAATTAATTAATTATTAGTCAAACAATTACTAAGAACAAATTTGAATTTTACTTCTCTATTTTAGTTCAGGGACTAACTAATGTAGGAAGGTATCCTGAAATTCTATTTATGGCAGTGTTATTTTTAGCACTTCTATATTTAGCATTTCTTGTTGCTATTTTCAACACTCCCTCTCAACAAGAAAGAGATTATCAATAACCCCAATCCTGTCTCTGTGGAACTCAAACTTGCATTTTGAAAATGCCTTAGTCAAAATATTTGCATCCTATTCCTCAGTCGAAACATATAGCAACAACATGATCCTCTTGATCACACAGTCTCGAAGATGGTGATACCGGATATCAATGTGCTTGGACCGGGCATGAAAAACTAGATTCTTAGAGAGTTTGATACAACTTTCATTATCGTAGTAGATCACATTTGGATCCATCCTCTGACCAAACAATCCCACTAGAATCTTCCGCATCCAAATGGCCTCACATGCAGCCTGACTAGCAGCCATGTATTCGGCCTCCACTGTGCTAAGTGCAAGTGACCTCTATTTCCTGCTGTACCAGGAAACTGCAACTGAACCAAGGTTGAAGATTCCTCCAAAAGTGCTCCTCTGGTCTGATGGTCTCCCTACCCAATCCACATCTGTGAAGCCCTGAAGCTTCACTCCCTCTGTCCGTCTGTACCACAATCCAAACTGAGATGTGCCTCTGAGATATCTCAGCACATGCTTCATTGCCTTCCAAAACACCCTGGTAGGCTGAACCATAGCTTGACTCAGCTGGTTCACCGCAAAGCACAAGTCTGGTCATGTTTTCACCAGATACATAAGTGGACTCACAAGTTGCCGATAAACAGTAGCAACTACTACCTCACTTGAAGTAGCATCCTCCTTCCTCCAGTTCCCAGCTAGAGGAGTCTGCATGGGCTTGCACTTCTCCATGTGAAAGCGCCTGAGTATCTCATT
>APFE031669289.1:4047-34264 GCA_000404065.3 Pinus taeda | reverse complement strand
CCATTGACTTGTCCTGAGGTCTTGGGACAACATTCCACACACTGTTTCGAATGATAGAGTCGTACTCCTCTACCATTACATCAACCCAGACTAGTTGTTGCACTGCCTCCTTGAATGAAGAAGGTTTGGACTCTACACACTCCCCAACCAGGGCCATGTACCCAGTGTACTGCTCGGGTGACCTCCTCTATCTACGCTGAGAAGATGGTTGTCCCACATGCTCTCGCACATCCAGCATCAACTTTTCAGCTTCCCTTGAGCATTTTCGCCCATCTCTGGAAGACTCTGCATGAGTGGATGTCTCCACTCCTAGATCCTCTGCATGCGGCTGCTCCACATCAATCTAAGGCTCCTCCTCCTTAGGAACTCAAAGTTCCTTCTCTGCATGCAACTTGAGCTCCCTCTCAAGTGATACTCGCATGGCATTCTGCTCGTCGAACTTCAGATCCATGCATACCACTGTCCTCTGACTGGTAGGCAGGAACACCCGATAGTTGTGGGGTGTATCCATGTACCCCACAAGTATTCCCAACTCAACTGTTGGATCTAGCTTCTTCCAGGCATATTTGGTCACATGGTAGTAAACCAATGATCCAAAGATTCGAAAGTGACTCACATCTGATCGCTTCCCAGAAAAGGCCTCCATAGGTGTCTTCATTCCCAGTGTACGGTGCGGGCTTCTGTTATGCAAGTATATTGTTGTATTGCATGCCTCAGCCCACAAATGCAGTGGCAGGCTTTGGTCAAGCAACATCGCTTGAGCTGCTCCCACAATCGATCTGTTCTTCCTTTCAACCACCCCATTCTCCTGTGGGTTATGGGGTGCTGTCAACTCCCGTTTAATTCCTTTTGCAGCGTAGAAGTCCTTAAACTATTGGGAGACATACTCTCCACCATTGTCACTTCACAAGGCTTTTATTTTCTTTCCAGATTCTTTCTCTGCCAAGGCTTTAAACTCACAAAACCTCAAGAATGTTCGATCCTTCTTTTGCATAAAGTAGATCCAGCATCTACGAGAAAAATCATCAATAAAAATAACATAGTACATTTGTTTAGCGGTGGAGGCTGTAGAGAATGGTCCATAAACATTTGAGTGAACTCGCTCCAGGATTTCTCCAGCTCTACTGTCTCGATCCAGAAAGGAAGATTTTGCATACTTACCCAAGGAAAAACCTTTGCATGTATCTGTCTGCTCCAGTTTTCCCTTGGGAATTCTGGCAGAAATCTGGTGCATGATCTTCAGGGCTCCATGGTGAAATTGGCCCAATCTTCTATGCCATAGCTCGCCAACATCTTGGCTCTGCACCATCTCAACTTTGGAACTCAATGCATCACAGTCGTCTACCTCCAACTTGTAGAGATTCTTTACTCGAATCCCAATTCGCTTGGTCTGTCCAGTGCCGATATGCCTCAGGAATGCCTTTCCTTTACTAAAAACTACATCATAGCCTTTATCTTCTAGCATAGCAACGGACATAAGATTCTTCTTCAAACCTGGTACATACTTTACATCAGTCAGGGTGAGAGGAGCTCCATGCTCCCTCTGAAACACAACCGTACCTTCACTTGAAGCACGGTACTTTCCATCATTGCCCATCTTGAACTGCATCTGGAGATCCTTCTCCTCCAAGGTACTAGAAAGATTTTTGTCACCTGAAATGTGGAATGAACCTCCATTGTCCAGGTACCCCACACATCCCACCATGGACGAAACCATGCATGTAATAAGAAAGAAACCCAATTGAAACTGTGAGGCCAGTGCCTCACCATCAGATCCCTTTGAGGATCCCTTCTTGGATTTCTTCAGTGGACAATTCGTAGCATAATGGCCCACTTCATGACAATGAAAGCATCGCACTTTTGATTTCTCAAACTTCTTCCCACCATTGGAAGAACTGGATTTGGGATGGGACACCTTCCCTTTCCCTTTCCTCGCCTTACTCGCTAAGGCTAGATTTTCCTCATCATCTTGCTTTGATGAGGATCCATCTCTGTTGCTTCCTCTTATCTCCTCCTGCATCGGATCCGACCAAAGTTGTTCCCAATCTGACAGTTTTTCTCTTCATTAACCGAGTCTTGGTACCTATGCCAGCTCTTAGGAAGATCAAGGAGTGCAAGACTCACCATGTCATCATGGCTATCGTGATCCCTACACTTCCAAGCTTATCCCTGCAGGTGGTGAGCTTGTTCAGATATGTAGAGATCGTGTCGCCCTTTTCACACTTGATTTTCAAAGCTTGTCTTTCAATGCCAACTTCCTCTGATCGATGTTGTTCTGATATAGATATTTCAATGTTTTCCACATTGAAAATGGTGTCTCCTTCTCATGGAGGCTCAATACAATGTGGTCTCGAACTCCCTCCAGGAGGATTCTCCTTGCTCTAGCCACACATTTCTTCCATTCCGCCAATTCTGTAGCATTAGCTGTTGCCGGCTTGGGGACTTCTTGATCAATGAAGTCCTTTAGACCGTTGTCCTCTAATACTGCTTCCATGTGATCCTTTAAGACTATATAATTCGAGTTGCCATCAAGGGCATACTCAAGTCTTAAACCACTAAACGCCATTGGTGAAATTGAGATGTGATAAGAACTCAATTTCTATATTCAGGAACTTGAAACTTCAAACTTATCCCTTCTTTGTACACTGTTCTTCGCTTTGATCACCTTCACTCCGATACCATGTAGAAATTCCCACTGTAGATCAACAAATTATGCAATATACTAAAGCAAAATACAAGATCTACTTCTACAAAAAACTTGCAGAAGCTTAATCGAATATGAGCAAGATCAAATAGAACACATATAACTGAGAATGAGAAATTAATTACACATGAACATAGAAGAATACTCTGGGGAAAGCATCAGCTAAAAACCCCGATCTTTGTAATATCATACAAGTAGAAATATGTTCAGGTTACAAAAAGAATCAACTCACAAGCTATCCTACTCTCTCTGCAATCAAATAAAACAACTCACAGACTGAATAGACACAAGATATGCCTTCCCTCGGCCCTCCAAGCCTCCTATTTCCTTGCGCAGTTTTCCTTGGGGTCCAATGATGCTACCTGTGTGAATTGGCCTCATCACACACTCACCAAACCTGAAAGTAATTGCGCAATCTCCAAGGAATGAATTCCTTCTGCATGCAAGCGATATCCTCCATGGAATATTCCTGCAACTGATAATACATTGTCCCATCATCTGATCTCAACGGGTCTTTGTCTGAACTGACATGCATGAGTTATTTATGAGAGAATATTCACTTATCTGAAGTGCAGCTGTTACATGCATGCATGCATTAACTAAATGAACTCACAATTAGTTCAACAAACTATTTGAACTAATCTAACCGGAGCTAACTAATTACAACTCAAATTACAACTCATCCTTATCTCTTTAACTAAGGGATAAATTCCTTAATTAAAGGGATAACTGTTGCATGTCCCCACATAGACCTCATGTTTGTTTTTCTACAACTAATTAACTCAAGATGAATTAATTAATTATTAATCAAACAACTGCTAAGAACAAATTCAAATTTTACTTCTCTATTTTGGTTCAAGGACTAACTAAAATAGGAAGGTATCCCAAAATGCTATTTATGGCAGTGCTATTTTTAACACTTCTATATTTAGCATTTCTTGTTGCTATTTTCAACAAACATGAGAAATACTTGTTTTAGTCCTCAGGCCCTTTTTCATTCCTTGGCCAAGATATAAGCCCTAACTCCCATATATGATGTGGAAAACCTCATAATGGAACCCTTATCCTAGATAGAGGCATAAAATCCCTCAAAGTGGATTTATATTGTTCTTTATGGTGTTTTTCATGCAGTGTAAGCCAAAGAAGTTTTGTTTTGGGCTTGAGGCCACTGTTTCCATCCCTTTGCCACAATAGAAGCATGCCTAAGACCTATTCTTATTATGTAAAACATACTAATGACACTATAGATCCCCCATAGAGGCCTAAGATTCCCTATAGAGGTCATGTGTGGTTCTTTGAGATTTACTTCACAAAGCTTAATCATCAAATATTCAAATAAGGCTTGAGCCCCTTAGGTTCCTATTTTGACCAAGCCTACACTTGTAAGCATCATATGTGATTTGAAAGCCTCCCAATTTCATTAAGGTCTTATGATGAGGCTCCAACACTCATCATGGTGCGCAAAACCTATGAATGATAGAAACATCCCTCCTAGGGGCCAAAGAATATCCCTTAGAAAATATAATTAATGTGGTGGTTTGAAGCCTTTTTAATGGCCACTAATTATTTAGGACTTAAGTAATTTTTATTTTATTTTCTTTCTTGGCAATAGTGAAGGCCATGAAACCCATTCTTATTATGTAAAAAATACTAAATACCCATATTCGCAGCTAAAGGTCTTGTTCATGGACTAAGGTCCTTATTTCACTGTCATAGCCATAACATAGAAACTAACTCCCATATGTGGTGAGAAATACCTCCTATGGTGCTGATATGTCGAATTCAGACCAAAGATCCATTAAAGAAGGTCTATGTGGTTTTAAGTCTATCTCATAGCGCTTGAAACTAAAAAGCTTATTGTAAGGCTTAATTTTCTTATTTACCTCCCCTACCCATGTTGCATTCCTTGATTCCTATACATGGTGTGAAAAAATTCCTAATGGAATTGATATCCCATATATCCCTAAGATTATATAGAGAGGATCTATATAGTTTTTCAATGCCAAATTTGTGGCCCTTGAGCATGATGAGGTTCATTTTAGAAGTAAAGGCCTTTTCTCCTTCCCTCGTACTAATTCTTATTATGAAAGAGTAGTAATGGTGCCCATATTCCTAGTCTAAAGCCCTTTTCATATCCATTGGTAAAGGCCTTGAGAGTTATTTCTAGTGTGCAAAATCTGGAAATGTTGTTCAAATATTAGTAAACATAAAATCCCTAATAGAAATCCTTCCATTGGTCATAACCTCTCATAATGCTAAATTTGGGCAATTGGCCTCATTGTGATAGGTAGAAGCTTAGTTCAAATAAATAATAATTACCAAACCTTTGGGAGGGTGCATGTTATCATACTTTTATATGTCTATGTTAAAACATGAAGAAACATTGAGTATTTTAATTTATCTAAATACATGATAAATGGTGGCCATATAAACAACTAAAATTTCAAGAAGGTTATACCCTTTGACACATATATCGCTGCATAAACTACTAATTACATTGACTGAAACTTAAATTTTACATGTTAAATAATTTATATATAACTTAATATCTTGTTTATTTTTATTGAATCCTTCCTTTAATACTCGTATAATTTATTATTTTAAATATTAAATAATTTACATATAACTTAATATCTTGTTTATTTTTATTAAATCTTTAATTTACTACTATGTATAATTTATTGTTTTAAATATTAAAAAAGGAAAAATGACCGATGGTATTTGAAACAACCATCTCTATTAAAAAAATGAGGAGATCATGTTTGGTGAATTAAAATTTGTGATCGGTTGAGTTTGGAACAATGGGTTGTAATCTGAAGTGAGATATAGCCTAGTGGATCAAGACGAGGTTCATTATTGCAAAATACACCATTATCTAGTTTGTTATAGGTGTTCCTCGCAGTTTCCAATAATGAAAAATCCAAGTGATTTAGCGCAAAAACATGGTGGCGAATTCTATCTATGCCAATAAAAATAAAGGTTTCCTCATAAAACAACAGGGTTTGAAGGAGGTCTAAATTGCATGGTTGAATGGGTGATTTAAGGGTTGAATCTCCATTTACTTGTGGGGCCAAATTGGGAAACTCTCGAGGCTAAGAATCACAACATATTGCTAATTGGTAGTAGCGTTAGCAGTGATATATAGGCAGGGATGAATGATCCAGGTCCGGGTGTGAAGAAGAACCCTTCCAAGACCTTTTACTTTCGTGATGTGTTAAATTTCATTTTAAAAGAAAATTAATGGATACATCTGTATGCGGAAAAGAAGAGGAACATACCAATCGTCAACACATGAAAACATAAGCCGTTGATAAAGGAGTTCATTCAGGATGGACTATGTCTCTGGGCCCCAGTGTCAAGATGGTGTAGGCCGCTGCATTAAGTGTTGTCAATAAAGGTGCTGTACACAAGTGATGATGTCGCGATCATACAAGAAGAAATGCCCTCACGCAGGAGTGGCTCTAAGAGATGTTCCACAACTGGAACTCTCAATAAAAACTCCTATCAGTATGATACAAAAACATACATGATGAACATCCTGTCAACATGGCATAAAAGGGATTTCAAAACAAAACATGCATGATGACAACAAGAGTATCCCAACAACATACAACAAGGGATCTCAAAACATAACATAATGAGTTATGACATCAAGTACATCATATAGAATATTCCCCATCAAATCAAGAAAGGAATCATGACAACATATAATAAATAAGATCCCGCCTCAATATCAATCAAGGATCTGTGCAGCATAATGTAATAAGAAGAAGTATATAAAAAATCATATACCTCACACCACGGGCCATATGAAGAAGTGGATGTTCATATCTTTAGCAAAAACCATCCATGGTGAATACATTGTTCACATTGATGCGCAGTCATAGCCCGTTGCCAATCTGGACTTCGGCTCCCCTTGCATTGATAGTTTTCTGGCTTATCGCAATCTGAAACAGAAGCTATCAATGTGCTGAAACTTGCTTGGCCATCGATCTCACAACATCGATTGAAGAGGGAGACTGTTCTGGATTCCTCAGGCTCTATAGCTCTCTGGCTATCTTGCTTTATAGCGTTTTGGCTATGTCACTGTAGCTCTGCGGCTCTTTGGCTGTCAAGCACTCTGAGGAACTTGCGAGCATTGTCTAAACATATCTCTCTTGGTCTGGCCCTCTCATTCTGTGGCTCTTCGTCAGGCGCAGCCTCGTCATTGGGATGATTTTGGCATTCAGGCTCTCTGGCTCTCTCTCCCTCCGGCACGCAGCCATCGGGCACTTTTCCTCTATCGTGTTTTATAACACATTTTGGGACAAGGCCACATAAAAATTGGGGTTTGTTTTGTTTAGGAATAGAAGCCGTTTGAACAGAAGGTTCGGTTAGCGCAACAAAACCACAGAAATGCCTTTTTCTATTAAAACAGACAAATATACGGGGAAACCCAAAATACATAGAAAACATCGAAAAAATCGATAAACTAGACTTCAAACTTCATCAAATCGGGCTTTGTAACTCAATCGGGTCCACGCTATATTGCAATCACATATCGCTCTGTCAATGGCCCTGTATATCGGGGGATCACTGATCATCGATACGCCGATCCGCCGATCGCTGATACGCTGATTAGAACTAGACTGTTGATCTGTTTCCGATCCAATGGCTGAGATCGCGCGTCGCTGACCACTATCGCATATCGCAATCACTGCGGCTCGGGGGTTCTACCTTTGGCATCCGCCGATGCCGATCATTCTGATCATCGATATCGGCAATCACAAATCACATGTCGCTGGTTCTAAAGTCTCAATATTGCCGATTGCCTGACCCCGACTCTGATTAATCGGAGATCGCTGATTGGGGGTTCTAAAGGCTGGGCCTTAAGTCTGCCCTTTGCACTTCTTTTGATGTGATTTTCATTATAAGGATATTAGAGCCTTTTTTAGGAGAAAATGCCTTATTTTCAAAGGAACAAAGCAAACTCTTTTCGCAATAACTTCATCATCCAGACTCGGATTGGAGTGTCATTCACACCATTGAAATCAAGACGAAGAGATCTGTGCTTTGGTCCTAGGTTGATATCATTATGAACACTTTGGTTTTCGAGCATTTCCATGCCATTGTGTCCGAAGATCCACCTGGATTAATCCTCCCCACTGAGGATCTTTTGGTCCTCCAAAAGCATAAAAAAATAATCTGCAACTCTCTCTGTACCCTGCCTACATCACAAGCATCCTGAAAAGGTCTCAGTTCCATCTCCTTCACCTTTGTTCCTCAGAGCCTTAAGCGACGAACCGACACCTGCTACCTCTGCAACTTGTAGTATATTGTTTTGCAAATTACATGCTTTGAATGGCATGACCAACTAATGACCCAAATGTCCCACACTTTCCACGAGTTTATAACACATACTCGGTGGTCAAGTTTACAACAAGATGGAAATAATACCCTAGCTTATGATAACAAGACCAACATATCATTGTTTCTTCAAAAAGTGATGGAAAAACACATCATGAATGCAACATATGACTTACATACATAAGGCCAAATATTATTGTTTCGACAAGTGATGGAAAAATAACATCACTTTAAGAGTGTAAAATATGACTCAAAACATGACCAGACATCATTGTTGCTGACTAAGTGATGGAAAAACATCATCACTTTTACACTTTAAAATGCAACAAATGATTTACAAAAGAATGACCATGAAACGAAAACATGTCTAGAAACCATTTTTCACTTATCATGGTGAATGGGTCACCTCCTTGAGGTGGTTTTGCTTGTTGAACAACTTCTCTTCCTGGTTCACACACCGACGTTTTGTCTTTAAGGCGCTACTCTGGATGGAGCGTCCAACAAGTGGCTCTTTGATGGCCATTTCTGTCGAAATGACTGCAGTAGGCTTTCTTCCTCCATATCTGCTTAACTTATTTCCTTCCATGCTGTTGAGAGGGTCTTTCATGCCTCATGAATGTTTCCATTCTTTTCCAACACTTAGAAAATGTATGGTTAGGTAAACCACAAAAGTTACATGTTTTTCGATGCCTTGATCTTCGTTCATTATTAACAACATGATCATAATCAAAATGAACATTCGAAGATAGAAAATGGTTATACCTTCCCTTGTTGTCCCTGATGTCAGTATGGTGATGAGAGCTTGCCTTAGCTCTCTCCTTGTAATGGAAACTGCCATGGGATGATGGGGATGTTTTCCCATCATTCTCTTTCCTTGACGATGTCTCGGAGGAATCTAAAACTTTCGAGCACTCTCCTTTAGTGTATCTCAAGCCTGCAAATGGCTGTTCGTGCACAACCTCCAAAGGTGGAGTGATGCCTTAGTTATTAACACCAAGTTCTTCTTTCTCCTTGTGCCTCATCCTTGTAAGGAGCCTTATGTTTGTCCCTATAATCGAGATCTCCAAATCTCCAACAGACATCATACTATGAGAAGATGAAATCAAAAGGAAATCAACATATTTTACCTTCTCTTTCAATTTGGAAAGAACTGATGAGGGTTTCTCATCATCTGTTGTTGGTGGTTCACTTGCTGTCTCAGTGCATTCCCCAACTTCTTTCCTGACATACCCAAGTCCTGCATCACGGGTTAATTCCTCTACTTTGATGGGGTTGACAATGCCTTGGCCATTAATGCCCAAGCCTTTTCCTTCATACCCCATTATCTTCAGCAGTTTTGAGCCAATTCCTGTGGTGTGATTTTCAAATATAGCGAAATCATCATCAAGAAACATACATGAAGATGGAGAACTACTTTTTACCTTGCATGGGTCACACTGTAGATTTTCCAAGGCCTCGTCCTTTGCTTGCAACTATCATAGAAAACTTTGTTTCTCCCCTTTTTCTTCATGTAGATGCATCTTCAATTCATCGTTCTCTGTTTGAAGATTATGTTTGTTTTGCTTCAGTTCTTCCATGGCCTCTTCTGTGGCTTTCAAATGAAGATGCAATCGCTCCTTTTCCTCTGTTTCTTTATGTAGAGTTCCATACACGATTTCAACTTTCTTGGAAACATTGACCATGGTCTCGTACATCGTTATTTCATCCTCTATCATTGTTTACACTGCGATTCACATCAATGCAAAGACCGCTCTGATACCACTTGATTCAGGTTTGCATGTGAAGAAGGACCCTTCCAAGACCTGTTACTTTTGTGATGTGTTAAATTGCATTTTAAAAGAACATTAATGGATACATCTGTATGCAGAAAAGAAGAGGAACATACAAATCATCAACACATGAAAACATATGTCGTTGATAACAGAGTTCGTCCAGGAGGGACTACGTCTCCTGGCCCCGGTGTCAAGATGGTGTAGGATGCTGCATTAAATGTTGTCAATAAAGGTGATGTACACAAATGATGATGTCGTGATCATACAAGAAGAAGTGCCCTCATGCAGGAGTGGCTCTAAGAGATGTTTCATAACTGGAACTCTCAATCAAAACTCCTATCAGTATGACACAAAAACATGCATGATGAATATCCCGCCAACATGGCATAAAAGGGATTTCAAAACAAAACATGCATGATGACAACAAGAGTATCCCAACAACATACAACAAGGGATCTCAAAACATAACATAATGAGTTATGACATCAAGTACATCATATAGAATATTCCCCATCAAATCAAGAAAGGAATCATGACAACATATAATAAATAAGATCTTGCCTCAATATCAATCAAGGATCCGTACAACATAATGTACTAAGAATAAGTATATAAAAAAATCATATACCTTACACCACGGGCCATCTGAAGAAGTGGATGTTCATATCTTTAGCAAAAACCATCCACGGTGAATATGTTGTTCACATTGATGCACAGGCATAGCCCGTTACCAATCTGGACTTCGGCTCCCCTTGCATCGATAGTTTTCTGGCTTATCGCAATCTGAAACAGAAGCTATCAATGTGTTGAAACTTGCTCGGCCATCGATCTCACAACATCGATTTGAAGAGGGAGGCTGTTCTAGACTCCTTGTGCTCTGTAGCTCTCTGGCTATCTGGCTTTAGACCTTAAGTCCGTCGTTTGCACTTCTTCTGATGCAATTTTCCTTATAAGGCTTTTAGAGCCATTTTTAGGAGAAAATGCCTTATTTTCAAAGGAACAAGGCAAACTCTTTTCGCGATAACTTCATCATCTGGACTCGGATTGGAGTGTCGTTCACACCGTTGGAATCAGGATGATGAGATCTACGCTCTATTCCTGGGTCAACATCATTCGGAACACTTTGATTTTCGAGCATTTCCATGCCATTGTGTCCAAAGATCCACCTAGATCAATGAATGAAAAGGGTTACCAACGCTAGGAATAAGTTGAGGTATAAATCTCACGGGTAATAGGGGTTTCTTTGTCGTAATTAGGTGAATCAAGAACTCATACACACACATTTGTCTGAGGTCCGAATTACAAAATTATGTTTGTTATTTTATGAGCAGAGTTAATCAACGCAAACAGGGGATCAAGTGGACGTATCACTAAGGGTTGAATTGAAATATCCGTTATAGTCAACATTGAAGCCAAGTTGAATGTCTACATATGGTCTAGTTGACATATGAGACTGTGCCATTTCTGGAGCGAGTTTATGACTTAATCAATTGGGGCCAGAAACCCTCAGAGATTGCTCCTGAGATAGGTTCTAGTCCACTAGCACAGTGAAATCATCCACTTGGGGTTGTCGAAGCTGGGTACTAGTGTGAATAATAAATAAACTTATAGGGGGGGAGGGCGATCTAGGGTATGGAGAATCAATAAACAAAGACGATTGATCCAGGTTATCCGAGGAAATAGAGAAAGCTTGAAATACTGCTCCTCACGTGGAAAAGGACATCCAATATAATATGTTGAAAGAGGTCGAGGAATTTTTTGTTGGTAAGCCGAAAAAGTGAATTGTGAGGTCAAGTCCAGTATTGCGAATTAAGCAAACAGAGATCAAATTAACTGGAGTCTAGTAGAGTTTTGGAGCAGAGGTCAAATCAAAGGTTCGAACAATAGCTAGGTGTTGTAACTGCATGTATTCTCTTGTGATCCCTTAATAAAATGACCTGATGATTTCATGTTCAAGCATTTTTGTTTCTTGAATTGGTTAATGGTTTCCTTTCTTACAAATAATTTAATTAGCTACAAAATTTGCAAATACTTAAAATATTGCATTTGCTAAAAGAATGTTGATAGATTAACTATTTGAGAAACCTAATCTCGACAAAATATTTACATAAGATGCTAGAGAAGTGAGTCTTCTAATAAAGGGATCTTACAAACCATTGAAATATATAAAGGGATATTAGAATTTTTTTTCTAAATCCATGACAAAGGATTTCAAAAATCAACACCACTAACATTGGAGTACATATATGGCTTAGTGCTCTTGATTAAACAACAATCACCTACCTTCATACATGATATAATCTAATGAAATGTCGCAATTACGTTGATTTTGAAACCCTGAGAATGGGACCTAAAATTCCACTTTCTCTATATGAAATCCAATGAAGTTGAAACTACTTTCAGACCTCCTCACTCAATTAATGGAATGAATAGGTAATGTGAGTACAAGATGTTTGAAGAGAGATGTGTATAACGCTTGCATAGAATCTAGTGTAGATGAAACCTCCAAGAAGTAGAAATAGGATATACTTTGTGGTATATCTTGAGAAGAAACAAGGACAATGAGGAACTGGGTATTCTAGAGCGTGGCCATATTTACCACCTAGGTTGCACTAGAAAGTGTCCCTTACCAAAAAAAAGAGAAATATATTCCCTATTTGCAAGAAAAAAAGTCAAAAGCTATAAATCCTAAAAGGAAATGCAGGAATAGTTTGATTTAGTAATGATTATGCTCTCCCATTTCGTGTTTCATCTACACTTGTCAATTTTTGGTTTTCTAGGACATTCTTTCAATGATTAAAAAACAACACTCCTCAGTGACAATCATCCACTTAAATTTAGCTTGTAGTACTATATCTAATTCAGGATTGATGAGTGAAAGCTACAGGAAAAGGTGTTTATTTTGAGCTTGCATAATCGAAAGCAGAGTTCTGACGTGGATGGTCTTGGGTAGCATCTGAAAAAGAGAGCAAAATAATATTTTCATAAACAATACAAAAATTTGCACTTCTTCATCCAATGTCAAATTGACTACTTACAAAGTGAATCTAGATGATTTTGGTATACTCTTGGGGTTTTGGGTTATATAACTAGCAACCCTTTCCATTGGTTTTGTACATAAACAATTATGTTTTACAAGATTCAACCAAAAAACTAAAATCTGAAAGCTTACCCCTATTTCAATAGTGTTGCATTTCCATTTCATTATGTCTATAGTGCTTGTTGTCTTTTTAGAGATTTGTTTACATTCGTAGCTTCAATGATTTCCTCGATTTTAAGAGTATTGTGAGAGATCTCCTTGTTCCAAGCTATTAGTTTGGATTTTTTAGATGTTGGAGTTTCTTATGCATGATAAGAATTTTGGATCCCACCACTTGATAATCTTGCCACAACTTCTAAATTTTAATAAGGAAATCAAAGTGAGAGGACCACATAAGCTCAAATTTCAAGAGGTTGTTGTGTGGTTTGTCATCATTTTCTATGATTAGAGAGATCACCCAATGATCTAAGAGGGCTCAACCTACTAATGATTTGAGAGGGTTCCTCTATGGATGAGAGAATATAAGTCAAAATTACCCTTTGTCTAGTCTTTGTTAAGATAAATCTGTGTAATCTTTCCATAACAAAACCATTCCCATTTATCTTGTTATTCCAAGCGAATTATCCATTTCCACGGGCAATGTCAATGTGGAAATTCTTTTGGATAAGATGATAGCAAACTGAAGTTGGATTTCCCTACAAGATACAGGCAACCTTTCTTCTCATGCACCCCTAGAATCATGTTTAACTCCCCACCAACAATCCATCATAAGTTATTCAAGACTTTCTCTCACTATATAACAGATTCTAGCAATTAGGCTTGAGGATTGTTAAAATAGGACCATAAACTGATAAACATTAGCAAGGTAGAAATATTTGTCCAATATTTTGGAGGGCACCTTAAGATTATCTGGAATCTTTGGCTTTATGAACATCCAGAACTTCCAATATTTCCAAGGTCATCCATGTAGCTATCCCTCACTTTTGCCCATTGGCTCTTATAGAGATTTCTTCAACATTCTTTTATATTCTCCTTTTGGTGGCTTCCATCCTGCTTTCATCAAGCTTGGATGATCTTTTTATTAAGTGATCTTTGTTTAACCTTTGAACCTGTGGCTCTTGAATTTCATGATAACATCTTCATGATTGGTTCAAGAGTGATTTTCTCCCCTTAATAGGAGTTTGACGTTCAACTAGGATTTGGGGGATTTTGAACTACCTTTCATGAAATTTGTGATCAATGTTTGAGACTTGTCAACTATATTGACCACTGCTTCTTAGTCCTTTTCATTGTTTGTTTTTCTGCCATTCTTTTCCCATCCAAAGTCTTTTCTTTGGAATTTGTGCCTATTGGATTTGAATGGTATGTTATTTCTTTCCTCTTCAAAGTAAAAGGAGAGACTTCACTAGAACATATCTCTTGGGAAAAAACCTACCGGTTGTGATCCTTATGATGGATATCATAGCAGAAGAGTCGCAAAGAATCCCTAGCCCCCCTCCTCTAAAGGGATGGTTGTAGAAGGTTAACTCCAATCCAGATCTTCATGGAAATGTAGTTGATCTCTTCTAGCTAGGGCTTCCTCGAAAGATCTTCATGCGTTCTCCAACAGATCATCCTAGCAACCACTTCTTGAACAACAAACACTTCTTTTGCTTGTTCACATTCTGTTTCTAGGCTAAAGACATGCTATATTTGTAGACAAGGCAGCCTATTCCATAATCTACACCTATCTCAATTTGGGAAATCTAAGACATGGCTCTTAAACTCTACAAGTCTAATAGGTAAAGTCTATTTAATGCTTGTTTCAATGCCAAAAGTGAAGACTTTAGTTGCTAAGAAACAAAATTTATCATCAATCGTGTTCAACATGGCCTTGTAAGTTCACAAAAAAGGCCATCCATGCTTGGTGATTTTCCATTCTTCATGGAGCTAAGGGCTGAAAAAGCTCCTTTTTCAAAAATTCGTTGTCTAACATGTCCTCGTTGCTAATAGAATTCTTGTGTGGGATAACCCTACAACAAGCATTCCTAGCATCCACAGTCCACCACATGATCCATCAAAGAATAAGGAGAAAAATAGCCTGAAATTGAATCCCAAACATACCTTTCACTTTAGTAGGATCTGCAGCAAGAGATCCATGTGCTCAAACTTCCACTTTTCACTTTAGAAAGTCAAAATAGGACTTAGAACTTTCATCCCCCTCTTGAATCCATTGGTATTGTGTATGGACCCGAGCACTGTTAGCAATATAATTCTCTCTTATTCAAATTTCCATCTTTAGCTTAGTAGCAGCCTTTTAAAACTCAGTGGGAATTCATTGAATGCATGAAGGTAAGTATTATAGAACTATACTTTTCTGTTAGAACTGCTTTAAAATAGGGGTAAGCTTTCAGATTTTGGTTTTTTGGTTGATTCTTGTAAAACATAATTGTTTATGTACAAAACCAATGGAAAGGGTTGCTAGATATATAACCTAGAACCCCAAGAGTATACCAAAATCATCTAGATTCACTTTGTAAGTAGTCAATTTGACATTGGGTGAAGAGTGTTGTCGTCTTAATTCACACTTGGGTGAATAGTTTTGCATTTCCATTTCATTATGTCTATAGCGCTTGTTGTCTTTTTAGAGATATTTTTAATTGATATTCAACCCATACAGGCTTATGAAAGAATATAAAGTTAGGGTCCACTACTTGAAGCCATTGAACTCTATATTTATATATTATGACACAAGAAAATTTCCTCTTTTTTAAATTTCTCCTCAAACTTGGCTATTGGCAGAACTTCCTTATTTTTAAAATCTAGAGATAGATCATTATTTCAAGAGATGGTTGAAGGGTTTGCATTCCTAGATTCAAGGATTCCTTCTCTTTAGAAAATCTAATGATAAGATCATTATTTCAAGAGATGATTGAAGGGTTTACATTCATAGCTTCAATGATTTCTTCTCTTTTAAGAGTATTGTGAGATATCTCCTTGTTCCAAACTATTAGTTTGGATTTTTTAGATGTTGGAGTTTCTTATGCATGATAAGCATTTTGGATCCCACCACTTGATAATCTTGCCACAACTTATAAATTTAATAAGGAAATCAAAGTGAGAGGACCACATAAGCTCAAATTTCAAGAGGTTGTTGTGTGGTTTGTCATCATTTTCTATGATTAGAGAGACCACCCAATGATCTAAGAGGGCTCGACCTGCTAATGATTTTAGAGGGTTACTCTATGGATTGGAGAATCTAAGTCAAAATTACCCTCTATCTAGTATTTGTTAAGAATAAATCTGTGTAATATTTCCATAACAAAACCTTTCTCATTTATCTTGTTATTCCAAGTGAAGTATCCATTTCCACGAGCAATGTCAATTTGGGAATTCTTTTGGATAAAATCGTACCAAACTGAAGTTGGATTTCCCTACAAGATACATGCCACCTTTCTTCTCATGCACCCGTAGAATCATGTTTAACTCCCCACCGACGATCCATCATAAGTTATTCGATACTTTCTATCACTATATAACAGATTCTGGAGATTAGGCTTGAGGATTGTTAAAACAGGACCATAAACTGATAATCATTAGTGAGGTAGAAATATTTGTCCCATAGTTTGGATGGTACCGTAAGGTTATCTGGAATCTCTAGCTTTATGAACATCTAGAACCTCTAATATTTCCAAGGTCATCTGTGTAGCTATCCCTCCACTTCTGCGTGTTGGCTCTTATAGAGATTTCTTCAACATTCTTTTATATTCTCCTTTTGGTGGCTTCCATCCCGCTTTCATCAAGCATGGATGATATTTCTATTAAGTGATCTTTGTTTAACCTTTGAACTCATGCCTCTTGCATGTCATGATAGCATCTTCATGATTGATTCAACAGTGATTTTCTCCCCTTACTAGGAGTTTGATGAACTAGGATTTGGGGGATTTTGAACTACCTTTCATGAAATATGTGATCAATGTTTGAGACTTGTCATCTATATTTATCACTGCTTCTTTAGTCCTTTTCATTGTTTATTTTTCTGCCATTCTTTTCCCATCCAAAGTCTTTTCTTTGGAATTTGTGGCTATTGGATTTGAATGGTTTGTTATTGCTTTCCTCTTCAAAGTAAAAGGAGAGACTTCACTAGAACATTTCTCTTGGGAAAAAACCTATCGGTTGTGATCCTTATGATGGATATCATAACAGAAGAGTCACAACGAATCCCTAGTCCTACTCCTCTAAAGGGTTGCTTGCAGAAGGTTAACTCCAATCAAGATCTTCATGGAAATGCAGTTGATCTCTTCCTCGACGATCTTCATGCATTCTCCAACAGATCATCCTGACAACCATTGCTTGAACAAAAACCACTTCTTCTGCTTATTCACATTGTGGTTTTAGGCTAAAGACATGCTATATTTGTAGACAAGGTAGCCTATTCCATAATGGACACCTATCTCAATTTGGGAAATCTAAGACTGGGATCTTAAACTCTACAGGTCTAATAGGTAAAGTCTAAAATATGCTTGTTTCAATGCTAAAAATGAAGGCTTTAATGCTAAGCAAAAAAATGCATCATCAATCGTGTCCAACATGGCCTTGTAAATTCACAAAAAAGGCCATCCATGCTTAGTGATTTTCCATTCTTCATGGAGCTAAAGGCTAAAAAAACTCCTTTTTCAAAAAGTTGTTGTCTAACCTGTCCCCGTTGCTAATAGAATCCTTGTGTGGGATTACCCTACTGTAAGCATTCCTAGCATCCACAGTCCACCACGTGATCCATCAAAGCATAAGGAGAAAAATAGTATGAAAATGAATCCCAAACATACCTTTCACTTTAATAGGATTTGCAGCAAGAGATCCATGTGCCCAAACTTCCACTTTTCTCTTTAGAAAGTCAAAATAGAACTTAGAACCTCCATCCCCCTCTTGAATCCATTGGTATTGTGTATGGACCCGAGCACTGTTAGCAATATAATGCTCTCTTATTCAAATTGCCATCTTTAGCTTAGTAGTAGCATTTTAAAACTAAGTGGGAATTGATTGAATGCACGAAGGTAAGTATTATAGAACTATACTTTGTGGTTATAATTGCTTGAAAATAGGGGTAAGCTTTCATATTTTGGTTTTTTGGTTGAATCTTGTAAAACATAATTGTTTATGTACAAAACCAATGGAAAGGGTTGCTAGATATATAACCTAGAACCCCAAGAGTATACCAAAATCATCTAGATTCACTTTGTAAGTAGTCAATTTGACATTGGGTGAAGAGTGTTGTCGTCTTAATCCACACTTGGGTGAATAGTGTTGCATTTCCATTTCATTATGTCTACAATGCTTGTTGTCTTTTTAGAGATGTGTTTAATTGATCTTCAACCCACACAAGCTTATGAAGGAATATAAAGTTAGAGTCCGCTACTTGAAGCCATTGAACTCTATATTTATAAATTATGACACAAGAAATTTCCTCTTTTTTAAATTTCTCCTCAAACTTGGCTATTGGCAGAACTTCCTTATTTTTAAAATCTAGAGATAGATCATTGTTTCAAGAGATGGTTGAAGGGTTTGTATTCCTATATTCAATGATTCCTTTTATTTAAAAAATATAATGATAAGATCACTATTAAAAGAGATGATTGAAGGGTTTACATTCATAGCTTCAATGATTTCTTCTCTTTTAAGAGTATTGTGAGAGATCTCCTTGTTCCAAACTTTTAGTTTGGATTTTTTAGATGTTGGAGTTTCTTGTTCCAAACTTGTGCATGAAGTATTCTGTTCCTATTTAGTATTGTTGCACATTACTAATAAATGAACAAGTCCTTAACTTTCACTGTCGTACTACAAATAGTTGCAACAAGTCATAAACAAATGACTCTACTAGTACGAAATTTCTGGTCACAACTTGTAGATCCCTTCTTGGACTTCTTAACATTAATTGTGTGAATTATTATCTTTTCACTAGGCACTGATTTATTTTTAGTTCCATTCAAGCCAAAATTACAACTCTAGAGTATTGATTTTGTATTAGTGATTGAAAGATTTCACCTAACAACATCATTTCCAATGTGCAATAAAATAATCCTTGATTATTCAGCAGAATCCTCTTCTCCATCCTTATTGTTAAAAAATTCTGAAGAAGCATTGAGAAAACACTTTCAACTTCTTAGAGTACACAAGATGTGAAATGGGGCATTGACTCCATCTTTACAATTCTCAAGATGACCTACATGTTCCTCATCACCTACTAATTCCACTTCTGTAGAATTTTCAAGTTCATAACATCTCTTCTGAGCTTATTTGTCAAGCATTGTCAAATTCTAGAGCATTTGACTTGTGAAGTAGGGTGTTCAACTCATTTTTACAGTCCTAAACAACACCTACATGTTCCTCATAACCTAAATATTTCCTTTATGTATAATATTCTAAGTTCTTAGAGTCATATCTTCTGATCTTCTTCATAATGTTGAATATATTTTGAGAAACTTTATTGAGTAAATTCTTTAATATAAGATTTAGATAAGCCTAATAATTCATTGATGAGGGCTAATAAGCAGTCTTCCTCTCCCATTATAATTCTTTGCATCTAGAAAATCTACCATTGATGGTGTGCACCTATGAGCCAAGAATAGTTCTAAGGTTCCGAGGTGGAAAGTAAGCAACATCCATTCTCTTTGGATACTGATTAGGTAGACAATGGCCCCATTAATGAGTATTTTAATTCTATCATCAATCCAACACCAATTTTCTCCTTCTGCAAGAACTGCGGCGGAAGGATTGCCACTAAACAGACTGGAAACAAAGTTGTTATCTGACTGTATTCCATTTGATTTCTTCTATCTTTTATGAAAGGTTATCTAGTCCATTGGGATATTTGTAGTTGTAGAACAACTTGGAGATGATGAACAAGGAAAAATCATTATCAAGTAAGTTGAAAGGAGAATGCACCATTATCGAGTGTTTGGCGAGCAAGCGCAAGCATGCTAGATGGCTCCTACATTGGTTATGATAGTCTCGAAGACTTGTCACTTGCACACCTGCTTCCTTAAAGAACTTTAGAGATTCATCAATGAGTCAATTTTGTGCATATCCTGCAAGCATGGTTGTTTGAGAGACAACATTTTGTTGATGCATTTTGTTAAACAATTCACATGCCTTCCATATACTTCCACATTTTTCATACATGTATCTGAGGGAATTTGCTACAAACACATCATACGGAAACCCATTTCTAATTATTTCTTCATGGATCTCCACACCTAGTTCTAGGGCTGCCATGTTACTGCAAGATGGAAGAATGCTGGCAAAGGCAAAGGTCTCTGGAATTTGTCAATGCCATTGAGGTTGTCTTGTCCCCTGATGGGTTAATACCAACGAGGGATTTATCTATTCAACCTCTTGTCGATGGATATGCACTCTAAGGCATAGCTATGGAGACAGTCTATACGATTAATATGGAAGGAACTAATATCGATTCTAAGAATGATACTTTGTGAAGAGTTTGGGAGACTATTCAGAAG
Organism: Pinus taeda; assembly: GCA_000404065.3. NCBI lineage: Eukaryota > Viridiplantae > Streptophyta > Pinopsida > Pinales > Pinaceae > Pinus > Pinus taeda. The sequence goes on along the minus strand of APFE031669289.1, from coordinate 13,909 downwards.
TATTTGAAGATAAAAACTATTGCTAAGAGTTCTTCAATTAATCCCATCTTTATCAAATACAATGCTCTTGTTAGTGACATTATTTCTCCTAACATGGTCTATGAAAAAACACAAGAAATGGTTGTGACTGCATCCAGTACTGTAAACCCAAAATTTCAACATTTCTTGGACTTTTAGTGTGGACTCTATTCTCATATATTTTGTTCGGATGCATTTCTGTGATATTGGTAGCTGAGCTATATATCTGTTGGTTTGTAGTGCCTATATCAATGGCCAATCCGCTTTAGCAGACTTTGATATGTCTAGCAAGGCAAGGGGGTTGGATGTGTCTTTCTTTTGAGACCTTGTTGCTAACACTTCAGTTGGGGCGAAGCTGGTCGAGATCCAAGTTGGGCCGACAAGTCCTCTATATGATAATACCAATGTTAATGCTATACTAAATGGGTTGGAAATAATGAAGATAAGTAGTCATGCTGGAAGTATAGATGAGCCCTATCGTGTTCATGGAAATAGTCCTATGAACTCCAAAGGAAAAAATGAGAAGATGGCACCTATTATTGGATCAGTTTTTGGAGCTTTTGCTGCACTGATACTACTAACAACAAAGTATTGCATGTATATCCACCCAAAATCGAAGTGAAACAACTCCCCTCCAACCTAGTTGCCTCTTCCTTTGCATGGTGGGAATTCAGAAACTATGGTCAGCAAAGTTTCCCCAAGTTCACACAAGAGTGGCACTGGTAGCTATGTTTCGTCTGCACCTTCAAGTATGGCCCAGTTCTTTACATTTGTAGAGATAGAATAATCCACCAACAACTTTGATGAAAATTTTATACTCGGCATGACAAGTTTTTGTGAAGTTTATAAAGGTGAACTAGAGGATGGGACAATGTTTTGCTAAGGGATTTTGTCACACATATCACTTGCAATTTATATGCTTCCCCATTTCATATACATGCTTACAAAGGAATTCCATACAAACATATTCATCTCAAAACCACTCCCTTGATTCGTTCATGAATCTCCATGCCCTGTTCTAGAGTTTCCAAAGTGGCACACATGAAGAACCGTATAAAATCTTTTGGATTCTAGCCCAATACCTTTATGTTGTATCTTTTGAGAGTTACAGGGCCTCAAGAGCATGTCAATTATGTGCATGTCAAGTAGTGATAGTGTTCCATCAGACCGCGTTTTGTAAAACAATTACCATGCCTTCTCTATAGTTCCACATTTCACATGCATGTCTATGAGGACATTTTCCACAAAGCCATCCAACTAAAATCTACTTTAATTATCTTCACACTGCCTTCTAAAGCTTTTAAAGTGGCACACAATTAGAGCAATTAAATCCACCTTTTTCTTTTTAGTTATGTTTTATGCTAGTTATCAAAGTTTTATCTTAGCCATAGGGTATATGATATTAAGTTGTACTTGGTGGACTTGGTCAATGGTGGTTAGAGGTAGCTAGTGAATTTTCAGGCTCTAGTTCAATGAATGGTGTGGTCTCTTTTGTGATCTGACAGTAGTCTAAGAGGTATTAAAATCCGATACTTTAGTTCCTCCATAGAATCATCTGTCTTGGAAAATAATGGACTGCTACAGCCTGCTCTATTTTTCTCCCCTTCATTGCCAAGGAAGGTATTAATTTTGCATCATTGACATTAACTTTTGTTGCAAGACTTGGAGCCTTCATGCCTTCACCAGTTTTGCAGAGTTTGTTGCGAGTTTGCTCGAACAAGAAGAATGAACGAATATGTTTTTTCCTATCAATGCAATCTACACCAATATGGAAAACATTATTTCACAAAATTCTATCTCTAGTTAATAAAAATTTAGTGTTTTGAGTTGCTTCTTTATCATCAAAATTTGTTACCATGATCACGCATTATGGTAGCAATCCTTGAATAGGAGATCTACATAATAACCTCTACAAAAAAATGTACTTGTAGTGAATAGATGAAGGGATTTTATACAAACATTGATGCTAGTGCCACCATTGCATTCCAATCTGGCAATGTTGACTACATGGTGCATGCTAATGTACAATGTTGAATGCTATTAAGAGGACTTGCGCATGAAGTCTTATGTTCATGTTTAGTATTGTTGCACACTACTACTAAATGAAAAAGTCCTTAACTTTTACTGTTGTACTACAAATAGTTGCAATAAGACATAAAAACATGACTCTACTAGTACCAAATTTCTTGTCACAACTTGTAGATCCCTTCTTTTACTTTTTAACATTAATTGTATGAATTATTATCCTTTCATTAGGCATTGATTTAGTTTTATCTCGATTCAAGCCAAAATTACAATTCTAGAGTATTAATTTTGTATTAGTGATTGAAAGGTTTCTCTTAACAACATCATTTCCAATGTGAAATACAATAATCCTTGACTATTCAGCAGAATCCTCTTCTCCATCCTTACCGTTAAAAAATTCTGAAGAAGCATTGAGAAAACACTTTCAACTTTTTAGAGCACACGAGCTGTGAACTGGGGTGTTGACTTCATCTTTACAATTCTCAAGATGACCTACATGTTCTTCATCACCTACTAATTCCAGTTATGTAGAATTTTCAACTTCATAGCATCTCCTCTGATCTTGTTTGTAAAGCATTGTCAAATTCTAGAGCATTTGATTTGTGAACTAGTGTGTTCAACTCATTTTTATAGTCCTAAACAACACCTACATGTTCCTCATAACCTGAATATTTCCTTTTTGTATAATATTCTAAGTTTTTAGAATCATATCTTCCAATATTCTTCATGATGCTGAATATATTTTGAGAAACTTTGTTGAGTATATTCTTTAATATAAGATTTAGATAAGCCTAATAATTCATTGATGAAGGCTAATAATAAGTCTTCCTCTCCTATTATAATTTCTTTGCATCTAGAAAAGCTACCATTGATGGTGTGCACCTATGAGCCAAGAATGGTTCAAAGGTTCTCAGGTGACAAGTAAGCAACATCCATTCTCTTTGGATACTGGTTATGTAGACAATGGCCCCATTAACGAGTATTTTAATTCTATCATCAATCTGGCACCAATTTTCTCCTTCTGCAAGAACTGGGGCGGAAAGATTGCCACTAAATAGACTAGAAACAAACTTTTTATTTGACTGCATTCTAGTTTCTTTCTTTTGTCTTTTATGAAAGCTTATCTGGTCCATTGGCTATTTGTAGTTATAGAAGAACTTGGATATGATGAACAAGGAAAATTCATTATCAAGTAAGTTGAAAGGATAATGCACCATTATCGAGTGTTTGGCGAGCAAGCGCAAGCATGCCAGATGGCTCCTACATTAGTTATGATAGTCTGGAAGACTTGTCACTTGCACACCTACTTCCTTAAAGAAATTTAAGGCTTCATCAATGAGTCGATTATGTGCATATCCTGCAAGCATGGTTGTTTGTGAGACAACATTTTATTGATGCATTTTGTTAAACAATTCACGTGCCTTCCATATACTTCCACATTTTGAATGCATGTCTCTGAGGGAATTTGCTACAACCACATCATATAGAAACACATTTCTAATTATTTCTTCATGGATCTCCACACCTAGTTCTAGGGCTGCCATGTTACTGCAAGATGGAAGAATGCTGGCAAAGGCAAAGGTCTCTGGCATTTGTCAATGCCATTGAGGTTGTCTTGGCCCCTGATGGGTTGATACGAACAAGGGTTCTATTTATTCAGCCTCTTGTGGATGGTTATGCACTCTATGGCATAGCTCTCGAGACAGTCTATATGATTAATATGGGAGGAACTAAGATCGATTCTAGGAATGATACTTTGTGAAGAGTTTGGGAGACTGTTCAGAAGTATTTGAAGATAAAAACTACTGCTAAGAGTTCTTCTATTAATTCCAGCTTTATCAAATACAATTCTCTTGTTAGTGACGTTATTTCTCCTAACATGGTCTATGCAACAACACAAGAAATGGCTGTGAGTGCATCTAGTACTGTAAACCCAAAATTTCAACATTTCTTGGACTTTTAGTGTGGACTCTGTTCTCACATACTTTGTTCGGATGCATTTCTGTGATATTGGTAGTTGAGCTATATATCTGTTGATTTGCAATAGCTATATCAATGGCCAATCTGCATTAGCGGACTTTGATATGTCTAGCAAGGCAAGGGGGTTAGATGTGTCTTTCTATTGAGACCTTTTTGCCAACACTTCAATTGGGGTGAAGCTGGTCCAGATGCAAGTTGGGCCGACAAGTCCTTTCTATGATAATACCAATGTTAATGCTATACTAAATGGGTTGATGTGGTGATGTACCTGGTTGTCGACATGTGGTTTTCATTAGCTCCACCAGGATTTGGTCATCGAGATGTGTTTTTCATCTGCCTCACAGGATTTGGTGTTGATATGGGTTTGTCGTCGAGTAAGGTTTGGTTGTCGTCATGGTGTTAATGACTAAATGTCATATTGTGACAAAGATGTTTGTAATTAGTGGAATTAAACCTAAGCTAGGTGGAAAGACATTTTTTAATGGCCCTAAGCCTAACCTAAGACCTAACACTAAATCTATGGTGAAGACATGTTTAAAACCTAATGCAAACCTAAAACACCTAAACCTAACTCATTGCATTAAGATCTACGTTAAAGTCCTAATACTAAGATATGGTGTCAAAACCTAATTCTAAACCTATTACCTAATCTTAAGTCTACACCATTACCTAAGTCCTAAACACCATTGGACATATTACATTACATTCTAATGTATTAAAACAATACAAACCTAAAGTCTAAACCTATGTTTTAACTCTCGGGCTATGAAATACATTGTAAAACAATATAAACTACCATGACAATCATAAACCGCCAGACTGACCGTGCCGGGTTCTAAACCACACAGTATACATGTGAGCGGCGATGTGATTAGTTGTCGGGGTTTGTATAACCATCCGGCCTAACTGTGCGGGGTTCTAAACCACAGAGTATACATGTGAACGGAGAAGTGATTAGCCATCGAGGTTTGTATAACCATCCGGCCTGACTGCAGCAGAGTTATCGCATTTGAACAAGCTACCGGAACCGTCAAGAGGAACTGTCGACCACAATCATCGGGATAGCCGCCAAATGTCAAACAATGGATAGAATGCCCTATTCACATGCGGGCGGTCAACCTCCTCTGCCCGGTCAGTAAGCCACCAGTGGCTATGGCCTTATCCAAAGTATTTTTATGGGTTTTGTTATGAAGTTGTTAAACAAATTAATTCTAGGACCATGATGATATCCTAATGTGTCATTTCATGACTAGACCAAGACCAAACCACCCCCAGATTGCAACTTATGCATTCCAAATTCAGCCTGAGGAGGTTTGAATGCACCTGTTGGGTTTTAAAAGATAGTTTTGTCCATTGAAGTGGGGGAGAGTGATTTTGGTTTTTGTATGCAAATTCTGGAGGTCATAGGTAATTTTGTTTTCAGTGTAACAAGAGCATCTGGAGTTGGAATTGGGAACCGTGATAGGCGTTGGAAATCTGGTTTAAAGAGATATCCTTTGACAATGACCAAAAGTGCTTGCGTGCATATTCAGTTTGGTTAAATAGCTATGTAATATACCTATTCCGTTTCAATCCTAATAAAGCGGTCGCCCATCTTGAAAGCAGACCCGGAGACGTAGTCCAACAGGGATGAACTCCGTAATCAACTTTGTTGTCTAGTATCACTGTGTTTTTACTGTTTTCACTTATGTTATGCATCATACTTATGTTATCTCATTTGTCGTAAAGTATTCTTCTCAAGCAGTTCTCTCGATTTCCGCACTTTCAGTTAACAATAAATTCGCAATGGCTAATAAATTCTACATCAGTTTTAACTTATGATCATTTCAGATCATATAATTTGGTATCAGAGCAGGTTGCGTTTGTAGAATTTTCCATTGAATGTTAACCATGTCAAAGTTGCAACGAGGAGAAGGAATCCTTGAGCAGATTGATCTAGAGATTGGAAAGTGACGAGTCGTTCAAAAGTCGACCATGATAGAATCTGATGCAAGTGAAAATACTGAAGCTAAGATGAGTGATGAATAGTTTCAACAAGCATTCTTGACTATGCAACAGATTTTGGGAGAATTATACAAAGACAAGAAGGTGAGAGATGCAGCTTCTTCTTCAAAGACATCGAATAAGGACAAAGGTAAAGGCAAGGCTGATAAACCACCTTCACCTCTATCATCTCCATCATCTCCTTCTTCTTTTTCTTCTTCCAGTGCAGAATTTGAAATAGAAAAGAAACCTAAAAAAACATCTCTTTTAAAACTTGATGTGAAATTTTAGTTACCTATCTATGATGGCGAAATGAATCCTGAAAAGTTAGATAACTGGATTAAGCATGGTCATATTTAGAACATTTCTGATGATAAAACAAAAATTTAGTTCGCTACACTTAGAATGGGGGGAACAACTTTAATTTGGTGGGAAAGTAAAACTCAGATAGATGTAAAGCGGAAAGGAAAAGTCATCTCTTCATGGTCTAAGTTTTTAAAAGCTCTTAGGAAACAATTATATCCTTTAGGATACATGCAGCAAGTTGTTATTGATTGGCAGTGTTTGAGGCAAGGTAAAGATCAGAGTGTTCATGAGTTTATTGAGGAGTTCAGAAAGAAAGCATTGGCGCTTGGTATTTCATTGGATACATGTGAAAAATCGACAGTTTACGTTCATATTTGCAGCATACATTGTTGATGTTTAATCCTGATGATTTTGATGAAGTGTGTGTTCAAGCCATACATATTGAATCAAGTGGCAGACCATTCAAGTTTTCATCACAATCATCCAAAGAGTTGGAAATCAAAGATTCCAATGACAGTAAAGGGAAGAATAATTTGAAGAGAAAGAAATCAACGATTTCTCAGAAGGAAAGACCTACTTGTTCTCATTGCCAGAGAATCAGTCATAATGAATCAAAGTGTTGGAAACTTCATCCAGAACTTAAGCCCAAAAAGTTCCTTAAGGAGAAGGTTGAAAAGAAGGCAATTGCAGCAGTCTAGCAAGATCTAGGTTTAGATTCAGGTGATGAAAGGAGGATAACTACTATGGTTATGACAGGTAAAACTTCTGACACTGGTTCAATTTTGAATATTATTGCATCTTCCTCAAACATAAATCGTTCAAATGAGGATAAAAGAGTTGAATTGTTTAACATAAGGATAACCCCTAAGCATACAAAGATAGATACAATGTTTGACAGTGGATCACAGGTGAAGTTAATCTCTGAATATTTAGTTAATATTTTGGGTTTGGAAACATGGAATCATCCAAGACCTTACCCATTAGGATGGCTAAATAAATCAACTCAGATAAAAGTCACAAAACGGTGTCGATTAAGATTTTCCATTACAGCTAATTACATTGATGAAGTGGAATTAGATGTGGTTTTGGTAGACATATGTGGAGTTGTCTTAGGAAGTCCTTATCTTTATGATCGTGATGCAGTATTTTACAGGAGAGAACATAAATATCACCTTAAGAAAGATGGGGTTGAATTTATTGTCAGGGCACATCAAAACAAAAATCACTTGAATTTAATTGTTTCTAATCAGACGAAGAGATTAATAAGTTCAAATAAAAGATTTGTTATCATGTGTGTAAAGTAACAACATAACAATGATGTTTTTTTAAGTTATGAGACTCAGCTTAGAGATAGTTTGATCAAAGAAGTAGAAACTTTTCCAGTTCTATTTAAAGAAACCAAACATATTACTCATAAGCAAAGAATACAACATGGATTACAGTTTGTGCCTAAAGCTCCTCTTCCTATTGTCAAAATGAATCAATTTAGTCCAAGTTTGGAAATTAACAGTTACAGGGATACAGGTCAGTATTGGGGAAAGTCAATGTTAAATTTCTCTTATATTGTGTCACCATTTCATGTTTCGAACTGTTTGGAAACCTCTTTTCAAGTGGAGAGGAAGCCCATTTGTTTTCATATCAAAGCCTTTTCTAAAGCAGTGTCAAAATGTCTAAGGGAAACTTATGCATCAGGGGAAGTGCTAATCAATAGAAACATCATTTAATAAATGAAGGAAAAGTGATTCAAACAAATCAACAACTAATTCAATACTTTCATAATCAAACTAAGTTGCAACAATTTTCACCTTACAGTTTGATGGGTTTAGGGCAGTAAGTTTACTTAGTAATCAGGAACCAGGAAAGTATGTTAAATCAAGTAGCTGGTTTGATGTCAAAAATGTCTTTGATTGTCTCTGTTGTTTCGCAAAATAGATTTTTAATACATGTTGAACAATATCATGTAGAGACTGTTTTCAAAGATGATTATGAATCACTAAATCATGGTTCTTCGTGGAAAGAAATCAATTTTCATGTTCATAACAGGTTGTTTGACCATCGTCACAAGTTGTTCATATTGTAAATGGATGGAACAGGTCACCGAATCAAAATGTTCCATGGTCAACATCATCAGGATCATCACTTGTAGGTGATTGGTCGAATGTATTGGTACATCATCAGGGCAAGGTGGAAAGTGAGGGAGCTCTACCCTCATCGACTATTTGTTTAGTCAAACTTTTGTGGTCCAAAAGCTTTCAAGTGGAGAGGATTGATCTAGGAGGATCTCGTCAGATCAGTTGCACAGGTTCATCATCAGTGTACAGTGTCATCGTCAGCAATTCAGTCCGGTGTTGTTTAATTTCAACAGTGTTGATTATGGTTCAGGTTATCCAGGTGATGTTTATGGTTTTTTCATGGTGTTCAGTTGATGTGGTGATGTACCTGGCTGTCGACATGTGGTTATCGTCAGGTCTGCTAGGATTTGGTCGTTGACATGTGTTTGTCATCCACCTCGCAAGATTTGGTGTCGATATGGGTTTGTCGTCGAGTAAGGTTTGGTTGTCGTCATGGTGTTAATGACTAAATGTCATATTGTGACAGAGATGTTTGTAATAAGTGGAATTAAACCTAAGCTAGGTGGAAAGACCTTTTTTAATGGCTCTAAGCCTAACCTATGACCTAGCACTAAAGCTATGGTGAAGACATGTTTAAAAACCTAATGCAAACCTAAAACACCTAAACCTAACTCATTGCATTAAAACCTATGCTAAAGTCCTAATACTAAGATATGGTGTCAAAACCTAATGCTAAACCTATTACCTAATCCTAAGTCTACACCATTACCTAAGTCATAAACACCATTGGACATATTACGTTACATTCTAATGTATTAAAACAATAAAAACCTAAAGTCTAAACCTATGTTTTAACTCTCGGGCTATGAAATACATTGTAAAACAATATAGACTACCATGACAGTCATAAACTACCACACTGTCTGCGCGGGGTTCTAAACCACAGAGTATACATGTGAGTGGAGATGTGATTCGCCATTGGGGTTTGTATAACCATCCGGCTTGACCGTGAGGGGTTCTAAACCACAGAGTATACATGTGAGCGGAGATGTGATTAGCCGTCGAGGTATGTATAACCATCTGGCCTAGCCCCAGTAGAGTTATCGCATGTGAACAAGCTACCGGAATCGTTAAAGGGAACCATCGACCGCAACCGTCAAGATAGCCGCCAGATGTCAAACAATGGTTAGACTGCCCTATTCATGTGTGGGCGGTCAAACTCCTCCGCTCGGTCAGTAAACCGCCATCGGTTATGGCCTTATCCAAAGTATTTTATGGGTTTTGTTATGAAGTTGTTAAACAAATTAATTCGAGGACCATGGTGCTATCTTAATGTGTCATTTCATCACTAGACCGAGACAAAACCACCCCCAGATTGCATCTTGTGTGTTCCAAATTCAGCCTAAGGAGGTTTGAATGCACCTAGTGGGTTTTAAAAGACAGTTTTTTCCATTGAAGTAGGGGAGAGTGATTTTGGT